>LTAE01001581.1:0-53361 GCA_001647135.1 Pontederia paniculata | reverse complement strand
CCCCCTCTTGGTGCCATCCAGATCCTACAACAACTTGGACTTGCTCCGTGGGATTGGATTCTGGCTGTCCTGGTAAAGATTGGGGTCGTGAAGAAGCATGAGTGGCTTGTAAAGCTATCTAATTTTCCAAAAGTTTGTTGTGAGTGGCAAGTCGCTTAAGCTCTATACTCATTTGTTTTTGTTGCTTCACCAGTTTGAATCAAATCTTCTAGGTTGGGTTTAGATGGTTCAAGTAATAGGAGGGTTGTTGTTGAGGCGGTAATGTTTGTGGTTGTTGTTGATGTGGTCTAGGAATAATTTAGGGTTGCCAAGTAGGGTTATGATTTTGAGGATTTTGGCTTGGTGGGTTATGATTGCAGTTTGGGGTGTTTTGGTAGTGGTTGTTTATATAGGAGAAGTATGGGTGGTTTCTATTTCAGAGTTATACTTCTCAAATCGAGGTCTTGGTGCAAAGTTGCCAAAGGCATTTAGCTAGTCACACTGGGGATTTTGCTAATTCAACATATTATAAGTCTTTGTCGTATGGTAGGAATATCCACAGATTTCACACTGCTATTCTGGAGTTTGTACCATATTAACTTGAGATGATAGTTTCATCTTCTCTAAAGCTTTCTGTACAACTCTTCCAATTTTGATGATAGGACTTCACTTTCTTTAGGGGATTTCTTTCTCATGTGTTTCCTTGACCTCTCGTGTTTTAAATAATGTTGGTTCTTTGCTAGCTTCTCGATTATGTCATATGCGTCATTGATGTTAGTCGTAGCAAAGACACCTCCCACAACACTGTCAAGAACAATGGAGGTCTATGCCACGCTTCCATGTTTCGTAACCATGGTGGGCATGGTGTGGGCATGAAGCAACTAAATTCTAAATCATAATTCAAACCAGAGTGAAAATGGTTCAAGAGCTTCCATCTTTCGTAGCAATGGTGTGGGCATGAAGCAACTAAATTCTGAATCTATGCCAAGCTTCATACAGGTTTTCCAAATCCAATTGACTGAAATGGTAGATTTCATCTCGGATGTGGGCTGTCTTGCTAGGAGGAAAGAACTCAGCTAGAAAATATTGTACTAATACATCCCAGTTGGTTAGTTCTTTGAGTTTTAGATTCTTCCACTATAGTTTGGCTTTCCCTCTCAAAGAAAATGGGAAGATCTTCATATAGATTGCATCTACAGGGATATTATTGTACTGGATGGTCCTGCAAATTTCTTTGAAATTGTCTAAATGTTGAGCATGGTCTTCGGTGGCTCCTCCACCAAATTGGTCTTGTTGAATCATGGTGACGAGAGATGGTTGAAGTTGGAAGTTTACATTAGCCATCGGTGGCATCCTTGGTGCTCCTGCTCTATTAGCAATAGGTGAGTAGGTATCCTTCAAGCATTGGGGACCTTGTGCTACAACTTGTCTCTCCATATTGTTTTGGTTTGCGATTTGTGACTCTAAAGTTCCTGTAGTGTTGGTACTAATGGGAATGATGATGTTCTCAAGCACAGGTGCGTTAGGTATATATTCTAGTTGTGGTACGACTGGGGTGTCAGGTTTAGAATCTAGATTTTCTATCTCAAATGGTTCAAAGATTGTTAATTCAGCAAACTTCAACTACAGATATGTGACTAATCTTTCTTTGTTCTAATTTAGTCTCTATTGCCTTCTTCTTTTTCTGAATTCTTGCTCAGATTCGAAAAATAATCTCCTTCAGCAGACCAGAACCTTGGCATACACTACATCTAAAGATTAGGAAAAACAAACAAAGGAAAAAGAAAACTAAGGGTGAAATGGTTAGGAAAAGTAATATTCACAAATAGAAAAATAACAAAATGATGATATGAACAATGGTGTGGCAATATACATAGTCGAATAAAAAAAATCCTAAAATTGTCTATTGCCTCCCTAGCAACAGCACCAAAAACTTGATGCGTGTGTCTAGTGTGATATTCAGAAGCGGGTCAGCACAACTTAAGAGTAGGGCTATGAAAATGTAAGTGCAAGCTGTGAATCTCAACAGATGGGATCAGGTTTTAAAAAGTCATAGATAACACAACATATTCTGCAAGTATACAAAACATCATGTGCAGTACGTAGGGTATCAAATCCATAGGGAGGCGAAAGCAATGTTCAGGAAATAACATCCGATCTAAACACAAGCAAAAAATAGAAATATCAATGGTGTAAATGTAACAGAGATCTAGACTACAAAACATAAATACATATTATATAATTTTTAGGGGTTTCTAATATTATTGCAAAAATAAGATAACTATAAATCACAACTATACAAATATGATAACAACAGAGGTGTGAAGGAACTGTAGAGCTAGCAGATTTCAAAGATGACAGATTGGATCAACATTAATACATAAGGTTTAAAATACTAAATATGATTTCGGTGAAGATAGGAATCATGGATTTCTTTTCAAGAGATCTAAATCACTCTCCCCCTGCAGTCACGCGACCAGGATTGTGAAGAAGTCTCGGAACCTATCTAAGATAGTTGAATGGTTGCTACCGAACTGAGGGTCTTTCGGCATACAGTTCATGCATCAGAGGGTTGTAGTCCTAGTGATGGAGCACGCCATACAAATGTGTGTAGGCGAATGAGATAGTCAGTCCTCCAATGACCTAAACACTAAGGATAATATGAAAGCTACCTTGCAGTTGGAAGGGTGTGAAACTGTTGATGACTGTGACTCAAACACAGTTCACCTGATATAAAAATACCGCAACCTCCTCCCTTCAGGAACGCCTCCGATCAAGGATGTATCATTCGATGAAGAATATAAGTATTAAGAATGAAGATCGAATCAAGGGTCAATCACATCCAATCTCGAGAAAGCCAAAACTCTTCACTACAATCGATCCAGTAATGAAATCAAAGTTGAGTTCATAAAATACAAAAACTAGAAATAGTTCAAGCAAGTTCATAAACCAAGATAGAAATCCAAATCCATCATCTCCTACTGCTAACTCTAGATCATCCTATTAGTTACAAAACATGTTCATCGAATAACAAAGAGAGTAATGTTTAGAGGTTCATTGTTCTTCCTGCTGTCGATCCAAGAGAAAGGCGTCAAATGTCGTCATCGTCTTCTCCGGCGATGTCGTTCAAATACGGTAGGTGATCTCCTTCCGACGATGGTGGAATATGGAATGGCAAGCTGATGAGAGATATGAGGAAAGTGTTGGAGATTCCCCTTCTCTTATCTTAACTAGTCCATTTATATTAGTGGCCTCCATGTGATAGGTGTCCTTCTGTCCAGCCCCGAATTATTCATTTTTGATTCGTCTGTTATGTACTGAGAATCATGAGCATGCAGATTCCTTTCTATCTTTGGCATCTTCTGGTCGTTAGGCGATTTTCTCGTGTAGGGCTGTGGTCCAGTATCCAGCAGGGGTGTGAAGCTTCGTTTCCTATAGTTCCTGAAATAGAAGGTCGAAACAGCATCAAAACGTCCTAAACATATTGAATGACAAGGTTAAGCTCATAAAGGTGCATGCTTGACAAAGATTGGAACTTAACAAATAAATGAGACTTGAGCTTCACAAAAAGATGTAGAAATGAAATGAATCACAACTTAAAGGGATCTAAAAATATGCACTTGATGTGATGCATCAATTTACTAAATCTTGAAATTCACTCGTGTTAGGCAATGTAATTATCATCTCAAAATTTTGAGTTCACCAAATTTTTAATCACATTGCCTTTATTTTAGATTGTATGTCTTTCATATAATGTAATTCACTAAGCGACTTAATTATGAACTAATTATTTTATTCGAATTTAATTAAGTTAATTATGATGATGTAAATATTTTTGAGAATTACTAAATCAATTGACAATTAATTAATTTAAATTAATTTTAAGTTTGTTATGATGTCCTATTTATTATCTTAATAAAAATTAAGTTGAGATTATTATTCTATAAGTCACCTAAAGTAAAAATGACTTAATTGCATTGTCCTATTTGCTCTTGAGATTAATTAAATTAGAAAAGGATAAGTATGCTTAAGTTAGTTAGTTTAATTAGTATTAAGCTAATTTATGTTAGTAAATTAATACAATTTTCAGTCTTTCTCACCTAACCTACCTATATAGATATGTA
The DNA here is from genome assembly GCA_001647135.1 of Pontederia paniculata. Classification (NCBI taxonomy): domain Eukaryota; kingdom Viridiplantae; phylum Streptophyta; class Magnoliopsida; order Commelinales; family Pontederiaceae; genus Pontederia; species Pontederia paniculata. The sequence goes on along the minus strand of LTAE01001581.1, from coordinate 49,258 downwards.
TATGCCCATTACAAGATCAAACTAGGCATACAAAGTCTTGATTGCCCTATTTTCTTTTGGTCAAAAAATTAACCAATCAAATTTATTTTCTTTTCTCTTATCCATGGATATTAACCGACATGCCTATAGACTCTTTTACCACCTTCTAAAACCTCCTTGTTGCCGGCAATAATGAGGGGAGAAGGAAACACAAGTTGGGAATTGAAGTGAAAAGCAAATAGGAGAAAAAGATAACAATTAGCTAGCAAAGATTGCCGTATGGGTGGATCCAATTATTTTTGTTTTTATGATGATTCAAACTTTTGGAATATAAAGTTTACAATTGAATAATTAAGTTATTTTAATTTGTAGAAAATTAAATTAAAGATTTTATGGGTGTGAAATTAAGTTGAAAAACATATTTTTAGATGTGAATTTGGTAGTTGAATGATGTGATAAAACATGGAAATAATAAAAGATGCCAGCAAGCATACTAATGGCACAAGTAATATATGTGATGAGAGAGGATATCGTTCCCACAATGATTATTGTGATTAAATCTATTTAAATCTAAGGTGATAGAGACAAAAGTTCAGTTCAGGTCCAACTTCGAGTTTTTATGCAAACTAATAGAAAAATGAAAAAAATGAGAAAATATAAGGGTGAGAAAAAGGTTTGAGATAAAATAAGGTCAGATCGAGTTGGGAAGTTTAGAGATTTTGTTCATCACTAATGCAAATTAATTAAATTAAATTCATATTTTTCTAATGATGGACAAGATTAAGTAATTTGTGATTCCCTAACCATGTGCAATCACCTATCTTAAAATCATATTTTAAAAGGAGGTTCACATGAATCCACCTCAATTTGATTTTACTTGAGATGCATGAGAGTTGCAAAACCTATATTGTTAGCAAGGCCAGCTTAATAGGCCACACAATCTGGAATCTAAAACAAATAATCAGATTGTGACATAAGATGTTATGACTTGAATTCATAAATAAATTTCTTTGCAAATTCAAAAAAATGAATTTTATTACACTAAGCAGTCAATAATAAAAATTCATGATCACCATAGAGAAGAAAAAGCATTAGACAGGGTATTCATGTTCTAAAAGACATATTCACAAAAATATCCATTCAAAAATAGTGTTCACAAACTTTCTAATATAGACTACTCCATAGAAAACTAATATATGACTAAACAAGAGATATAGTTCATCCCAAAGAGTAGAATAAAAATAAAAATCTAACCTTAAAGTCTAGAGAATGACTTTCCCATGAACATACGGCACTGCCTTCTTCTCAATCTCAATAGAGCCCCATAGCATGTAGAACCAACAGTGGCCTCAGAGAAAAGGAAAATCAAACTTTCTGAGGGAGCATAACAAAAATTTTAGGAGGAGGATAAGGATTAATTTATAGTGAAGAAGAGATTTCCGAAAGTTTGAAGGTTAAATTGGTCTTAAACTCTTTAATTTGATGGGATTAGGCCGAAAACCACCATATCTAATGATTGGATAAAGTTATTGATGAGGCTAGTAACAAAATCGGGATAAAAGACCTTTTTTCTAAAATCGGTTTCACGACTGTGACATCAATTTTCATGGCCGTAATAGCAACGGGAACATCATGTCGCCAACATCTAGTTCACAGGCCATGATCGTAACTTTGCATCAGATGGTTGACATGCTCATATGTCATAAATAGAATATCATGGCCATGACAACAATGCTTGTAGTTTGGTCTGCAAAATTTCATGGCCTCTAAACTCTATTTCATGGTCGTGATGCTTTGATATCTCTCCTCGCTCATAGACGTGACTTCGTCTTCACAGTCCATAAATCATGCTTTCACGGTCATAACACCTTCTTCACTATCGTGCTTGATTATGCTTTCAAATTATCTCATCTCGGTCAATGTCATAGTTGCATGTAAACCCTTCGATCAAATATGCTTCCCAATCAATGGTGGCGATGGAAATCCCATAAAAACTCATCCAAATCCTTAGAATATGATTGACTTCCCATCTTTAGAGTCGCAGATCAAATACAAATCTTTCTGGCCATCAAATCATATCAAAATCTCAAACATATAAATTTCTATCAATCTCCCATGGCCCATGACAAGATTTCATGGTCGTGAGTAGATAACCCTTCAGGATGTCTCAAGTCATCACGGCCTGTAATGAGATATCACAGCCTGTAACGAGGGCTTTGAATGGACTTGCACCTCGATCTTCTCTTCTCATGGTCCATTATCTCTTCCACGGCTTGTGATGATAAACTTTGTAGTAATATGATAAACTTTGTAGTAATATGATAAACTTTGTAGTAATCGACTGCTGTTGTCGAGGTCATGATTGATGGTGATGCTCCGTAATATGTTACTTCACAACCCGTAATATAGCGTTACGACCCGTAAGGATATAATGGTCTAAATTTTCACCGTTTTAAAGGTTGTTATATGGCCATTGCGGTCATGATCTTTGCCCTTACGGCCCGTAAGAAACCATCATGGCCCGTAATGGTCTGATATGCAATCTTGTGGCTCGTTGGGTGGTCGTGACTTCGCATAACAGCTCGAGATGGACTTCCATTCAACTATTAATCACGGCCTGTAATGATCTGTTATGGCTCTTGACACTTTGATCTTCTTTCGTGAGGAAGTTCTTTTGCGATGTCGGATCCATTTCAGCCTCTCCTTAGCCTCTTCAACTTATTTCCTACAAAATAACACAAAATTTTTTTAGTAGGAGTATATTTCAGACTTGAAATAATATGAACATATAAAGATAAAAATAGATGCATGCTATGCAAGAATGACTCAAAATCTTGCCAAATACGGGTCCTAAAACATGTTATGAAATGCATGCATCATCAGTCTCAAATGGAAGATCCAGGCTATAGCCACAAGTTTAGCAAATTTAGTAAGGAGCCAACTGATTTTGTGATGTTGGTAGTTGGTGGAATCAAATTCATAAATTATCTATGGGTCCCCAACAATGAAGCACTCAAAAGGGAGGTTTCGGATGCATGCCACAAGTCGGAGTTCGCCATCCACCCAAGCAGCACAAAGATGTATAAGAACTTGGAGGTTGAATGATATGAAAAAGGAAGTTGCAAATTATAACTTAAAGTGTATCCTCTACCAGAAAGGTGAAGATCAAACATTAGAGACCGTAAGAAATGCTTAAGCTCTAGGATATTCTAGAATGGAAGTGGGAGTACATTACAATGGACTTTGTGACCAGCTTGCCCCGGGCTAAGAGAGGCCATAACAATATATGGGTAGTGGTGGTTTGACTGCCGAAGTTTGCCCATTTTGTTCCTATGAAGTGGAAACAATCAGTCGTGAGTCTATTCATACGAGAAATGATCAGATTACACGAAATCCCTATTTTCATAGTGTTGGACATATATCTAGATTCACAGCTAGGTTCTGGGAGAGCTTTCAGGATTCTTTCAGGACAAAACTGAATTATAGTACAATATTCCACCCCTAAAGTGATGATCATCGGAGGGGACCATCCAGACACTTGAAGATATGCTTAAGGCTTATGCACTCGATTGGCATGACAACTAAGATGAACGCCTACCACTGATAGATCTTACCTACAACAATAGGTATCACGCTAGTATTGGTATGACACCTTAGGAACTGTGTATGGGAGATTTTGTCGTTCACCAACCTGTTGGAGTGAGGTTGGAGAAAAGAAACCCTTGGCCCCCAAGTTGTATAACACTATGTTGATAGTGACCTAGTCAGAATAAGAATGAAGGTAGCCTAGAATTGATAGAAGACCAATGAGGATAAGAGCAAATGAGAGCAGATCTTTAGTGTTGGCGATAGGGCTATGCTGAAGACTTTCCCGCCGAAAGGTGTGATGCAATTTAGTAAGCGCGTGAAGATTAGTCCAAGATACGTCGGACCCTTTAAGGTTCTAGAATTGGAGGCCAAGGGACACGTAGACTAGCATACCTCATTCTTATGGATGAGTGCATAATGTCTTTCATGTCTCCATGCTTCAAAAATATCAACACGATGATTCCAATGTTATCAAGTTCGAGGAACCGAACCATAAGGAAAATTTGACCTATGATGAGTACCTAATTAAGATCCTTGATCATCGCACTCATTGCTAATGTAACAAGGATGTGCGGCTTGTCAAAGTAGCTTGAAGTCATCACCAAGGCAGCGAAGCTACTTGGGAACTTGAGAATGAAATGCTTAAAGAATTTCCAAACATTTTTGGTAAGGTCCAACCCTATCCTTGAATTCTAGGATGAATTGTTATTTAAGGGGTTTCTAATGTAATTCCCTAATTTTTAGATCCCAAAAAATCCCATATAACCAATTCAAATCTAGAATCCCAATTAATCAGCCAAATTAAAATTTTCCTGTTATTCCTTCTCTCCATCTCTCCCTCTTATTCGGACCTAGTTTTTCCCTTGTTTGTTTTCTTTCATTCGAAGGAAAAATCCCTCTCTCCTCCCTGTAACTAGACTCCCCCTCTCTCCCTCAATCAAGGTGGGTTATAGTATCTTCCTTCGACCTTAATGCTCATCGCCTAATTAGGAAAATTGTAGGACAAGGCAAAATCGGACAAAGGACGAAGGAGTGATATCCAAAAGAAGAATCATCGTAGAGGGGCAAAAGAACATATGACTAAGAATATTGTCTTTAAAGTGTGTATCGTTGGTGGATATCCTATAGATATAACATTTTAATATGGTAACATGCCTAAGGATCCCTACCTATTCATCGTTTGGATCATGTATCATGCCATCTTTTTCAAGTATACATGCATAGTTTTGATCTATCGGATAATCACATTATATAGGAAGTTCATTCCATTATAAGAATGGAATTGTAAATAGCTTGACTTCATATCTTAACATCGAACAACTCTATCGGTTTTTCTAACACAGCATCGTCACGGCCTGTGAAGTGAACGTCACGACCCATGAAAAGGTTCGTCGATTGATCTGTGCACGGTCACGATCGTGATACCTAAGTCATGGCCCATGACCAGCGTATTGAGAATGTCAATGCCCAATCATGGTCGTGACACCCATGTCACGGCCCGTGACTAGAAAATTCTGAAGATAGTGCGTATGGTCATGATCATGATTCCCATGTCACGATCTGTGACCACTAAGTTTTGAAAAGATCGCATTCGATCACAGCCATGACACCCAACTCACTACTCGTGACTAGCAAGCAGTGGATAGATCATATGTGGTCACGATCGTGACACATCGGATGTGGCCCGTGATCGACAAGTAATGAAACCCTAGTATTCGATCACGATCGTGACACCCAAGTCATGGCCAGTGACAATCAATCATGAAATCATGTTATCCGATCATGATCGTGAAACTCGAGCCACAGCCTATGACATACTTGTTTTCCACCATACCAAAGGTGTTTCACTCTGATGTCGATGCAGATGATTATGATGGCAATGTTATTTATATTATATAATTTTGTGATACAATAAGGACTTATATTAGGTATACATGTAAAGGTAACAAGATTAATTTCTATAGTCGACATGTGTACCATTATGAGAGTTACCGTTTATCAAATGTTTCATACCATTTGGGGGGGTGGTTTAGTTGTAGCAATACTACTTTTCTCCTATTGCATAGACTGCTCCCTGCCCTGCAATGAAGAGGATATTCGAACATCCTCCCCATATAGTAGGCATATCCTTATCATGATTGGTACCCCCGCTGACCTTACTATCGTATTATCATGGTGAATCACAGTGAAAGTTAAAGTGAATATCAAGGGTTTTATACTGATTATCATGATGAACATAAAGGCACTATTAAGACACTAATGGGATAAATCAAACCTAAACACTTATATGTCATCTAGTATATTACTACATGTTAAAGCATTTAAAATAGGATTTGATGTAAAATGAGCAACCCGCTGATTTTGGACAAGAAAATAGAGGGATTTTACCATATAAGTTTATCTTGTCATTATTTCATCGTATTGCTACTGGATTTCCATTCTATTGGATTTCATCAGTCTTACCATTGTCCTTTATCATCCTAGTTTTAAAAGAAAAGGAAAGATAATGTGACCTTGGAGTTTTACTCCTTACTATTTGGCCTTACCAAATTGATTTTAAATCGAAGTATCATTGGCCTTGGATTTCCTTCCTTGTTGATTGGCCTTACAGTTAAAAGAATGTTATTGAATTTGAATCAGCATTTGGCTCTCTATTGCAATTGACATATCATCCCATACTATATCGACCCAAAGTTGTTGTTATTGTTTGCTACCACTTTGAAACCCCATTTGGTTTGTCTCATAATGATTCATCCATGTCCTCATTATTGCTTTGTATCAGCATAGATATAGTGATCACCATTATATTTCTATATTTATTCTATTGAATTTTATATCTACTTGTGCCTTATACACTAGTCGTCTAGATCACGGGAAATTGTTCCCCTATATTTGATCCTACAGGTAAATAATACGTGGTTGTGCTGGTGGTGTATGTGGCGACAGATTTCTTGTGATGATGTTGATGCTACACACATGTTGGAGTTATAGTGTCCTCTTCATTTTTTTGGCTTAAGAGCAGTTGTAATAATCTCTAGGACCAGATTGCATCCTTATGATACATTTGATTTGGGACACTTTCCATATTTGTTTAAGACTTCCGCATTTCGTCTATTTTGACAAATATCTTTCAGTCAATAAAGTCTTCCGCTTATTGACTAATTTTTATTGATTGGTTAATATAGTCAAGTGTTTAGTCAATAAATTGTATCATCGTAAAGTCTCGAAGTTCGTATTGTGCTACATGGTAAGTTATGGATGTGGGGGTGTTACATTTTGGTCACAAAGAAAGGTCATTAGCCTAATATAAGAAATAAAAATAAACTATATCACATGTGAGACTTGAATACTTGATGATTACAAAAGATAATAAGTTTGTCAACCACCAGTAACAGTTTATTGTTCTCATAAGAAAAATTTAATTGCTTCTTTTGCATCATTCATAAAACTACTTTTTATACACTATTGAAAAATCAAAATTTCCAAGTTAATGCACAACTTTTATGAAATCTTTAGGTAACAACCTGATAGCTTCGGAATTTTATCTCCAAAAATTTGAAACTTAACATTCATATTATCAAAGAATTATGTCGTTAAAATAATGTCAATATGATATTCATTTTGTTCTTCTCCTATGTGACCCAAGACTCTCTAAGTTGGCCCTTGAGTTCTCGTACTCTTCTCAGGTGACATGGACAAGAGTAATTCCCTTTTTTTTAATCATTTTTTTTCATTTTTATTTCTAATCTAATAAGGAGAAACAAACATGGATAGTTAGACTAGGAAGGATGATCTTCGATGAGAAGAGAACGAGGAACTAGGAACTAGGAACGTAAAGCCTTTAAAGTTTGCACACAAAGAGTATGTTTAACGCATCCATCATCGATATGATATTTTTAATCGATGGAAGGATTGATGGAACAATTATTTCACGATTATTCCTTATTTTTCTTTCCTTTAATATTATTAGGTCAATCGATGTTTGATGTAATTGGTTTGAATGCATTTTTAATTGGTTTATCGAGAAGCCATGATTAATATTTGGCTCAAACTTTGAAGGGGTTTTACTCATCAATATGAATAACATATAAAAGGATAGGTCTTGAAGTCTAGTTTCTATGGAAATGGTCTGAAGTCTATAGGAAAAAGTTGACTAAAACACTAATTGTATGTCATGTCATCTCGATAAGTAGAATGTCTGACTTATAAAAATATATCGTAAAGTTATACATTGCGTACAGAAAGCGTGATATATTATGTAAAGCATGAATAGATGTGGTCCTATATTATTATGCAGTCACATGATTCATACTATTAAGAGTATCATATCAATGCATTATTGTGTGCATCATATATTTAGCTTCATAAACTCATGGAATATTTTGTGTCTCATGTTTTGAATAAGGTTATTAAGTTGTTGTGGCGATATAATGATGGTGTGGATGACAATGGATATTCATGATAGGACATGATGCACATGATTAAGCTAATATTTTTCGTTAATTCTTTTAGAAAATAATTGGGTAGTAATAGATATGATTTTCTTTGTGGCCTTATATTTTAGAATTTTGGATATAAGCTTATATTTTAAATATTTTCACTAATTTAAAATTAAGATTCATCTTTCTTGTTACCCTTCCACATGTATTTAGAATCGTCAAATGTCAAATTGAAATTTTAATCATATCAACTTTTAAAATCAAGTTGAAGAATAAAAATATGTGTTAAGTCATGTATGGAAGTGCCCTTTCAGAATATATTTTTAATGATTTTTTTAGAAAATAACTGAGAGTAATAGGCATGATTTTCATTTATGGACTTATATTTTAGAATTTTATGAGATTGGATGTTAGATTATACTACAAGAATAACACATTTTTTGCGATGAAAAACTAGAGACATGTTATATTGTCGCTAAGCCATCGCTAATAATGACAATTCTAAGATGGCTTGATGATGGAAAAAAATCGAACTATATTTTTTTAAAATATTATTAACGATGGTTTAACGACGGATGTATCAATGGCATTTCTATCGTGATAGTGCACCAATGGTAGTACAAGTCGTCACCAAGAATTAATCTTTTTGGGAACATTTTGAAAATCTAGTGACAATGTAGTAATAATTTAGCGACACTTTTAATATGTCACTAATTCTTGTGCCCTAAATTCTTCCCCTTCTTCATTTCTTCTCTTTCTTCACTTTTAATTCCTTTTCCTCGTCGTCCGCCGAGTTCGCCATGACCGCCTCCAGGTTCCTCCTTCTCATTTCTTCACTCCTATCTCCTACCTCCTCCTACTAGTTTGCCGACGTCTTCCTCACTCTCAGGAAGGCATTGGTTGCTGGCCCTCCTCATCGTGCAACATAAATTAAGGCTTCATTCCAATGAATACTTCATTTACTTGAGGAAGCACCAACAAGTTTACGATATGAAATATCATTCATCTAGAAGGAGCATTGATAAATGGTGGACAACGTGCAAAATTAGAGAAAAAATCGTTCATTGAGGAAAATATGAACACTGAAGGTACTATATTTGATGAAATATCATATGTCAATTATTATCAAATTGATCAAACTATGGAAGTAGTTAATTTAGACTAGGATATTTAAATAGAAACATTATTTGACATAAGTGGTCCTATAGAAGAAGTTAATATTATGAAATTCATCGTCTTTTAGAAGTTGAAGATGATGAATTTATAAACAACAATGATACTATTGATGATGAGATTAATAAGACCGATGAAGAAATATATGAGTCACTTTCAAAGTGTTGAATAAATAAGTTATGCGCTAATAAATTATTATATTTTTCATTACAATAAGAAATTTAAAAACTAAATGTACAGGTTATGAATAATATTTTCTATATGCTTTTACACGTTTTTGCTCCTCGTGATCATGGGAGAGGCACACCACCTAAGGAGGATGAGTCGATGATTGGTCTTGACATGAAAACAAGTAACATTCTATAACTTCATATAGTGTTATTATTAATACTCTTTGTTAACTATATATATATGGGTAAAATGTTTGTGCAGCGCTGTAAATTACAGCACGGCCCATCTTATCTCACATTTGCATGTATACATATGCCTGTGTACACAAGCCCACATAAGTGAATATGCATAAAAATGCGAGGAAGATGGGTTGCTGTAATTTACAGCGCTGCACCATCATTGCCCCCTATATATATATATACATATATATATATATATATATATTGTTTTCTAACATTTATATCAGACAACATTCATATTGGACCTTCATCATCCAACAGAATCCTTACAATGTCATACACCTACCGGCATTATGGTGGATGCCAAAAATAATCCGTGAGTTAAATTTTTTGTATATTAAAATGCATATTTTTTTAATGAATGAATATAAAATGACATGCATTAATAACTTTAGGTAGTTTGTGCTCATTGGAAGCATATTTTGTTGCTTTATCAAGATATTTAAAGTAAAACTATTTTATTTTATTTTTGTATTGGTTTACAAACTAATATCAAGTTGTTTTTTAGGATAAGTATAAATGGGAAGGCCTTCTAGATGTTGTAATAAGGAAGATATTCAATATTGTAGCTTCTACTCGATTCAGAGGAGTGTTATTCAACTACCACTGAAATGCAATGCTTGCCACCAGTCAAAAAATTCTTGAAGTGACGGACAAGTCTGCTCCAAATATTTTAAAAGAAGTTTGGTATTCTCTTTGCAAAACTTGGTAAGTAATATTCAAATTATACATTTATTTTTCAACACTTATCATTTTGCATGCAGGGCATCACTTGAATATCAAGAGAAGTCAATAACTGATAAAATAATAGATTGTTTAAGCCGAATGCGGTATGTCATTACGGAAGCTCCATTGGGTTTATATAGCATAAATAAAAAATGGTGTTTCTTTTCAAATTTTCGTAATTTTGATTCTTATGATATAATATTTCAATTAAATTGTTTGATATGTGATCGACGTAGGAGTTGTCGAGTGATGGAAATGTTGATTTTCAAAAGGTGGTACCAAGAAGTTTACAAAAGCAAGAAGACCAGTCAATTCATCTCAGAAGACGCAAAAAATATTGCAGTATAATTTTGTAACACTCATTTCAAATATTTGTCCTCAAGTTTTTTATATGGAGAATAATTATTTTCATTGAAAGGAGATGTATGATCTGTTGATGGCGGACAAGTACGAGGATAATGTTTATGAATAGTCCAAAGTCGATGAGGAACTACGAAAAGAAGTTGCATAACTTACTAAGGCAGCATGAATTCATGGGTTAGGTAGATTGGGTTCGCAATCGAGTGCTTCTTTTGTCACTAGTCCTTTATGTGATTCGGCCGCCGCACTTGCTCCTACAACTATGAGTGAGTTGAGGGAGCTTGTGGGAGAGAGCGTGGATGATAAGATTATACCACTACTGTTGGAGATCCTGAGTTTGATTTGCGATCGATCTACTCCTCGTGCTCCTCTGTCTGATGATTAGACTATTGTGCTTGACTGAGTTGGATTAAACTTTCTTGTGTTATGAATTCGACACATTTTAAAATTTGTATCCAGATGTGAATACTTTTTTTGACTTTTAAATTCTAATATTCATTTGTGAATGAATGTGATCATAATATGTTATATGCAAAGTTTTATGTACGAAATTATCAAATCTGTTTTTCTGATTCCTTATTGGCGACGGCTTAGCGACGAGGCTTAAAAATTAACTAAAGAAGTTCGATAAATTGTGACAACTCAGCAACAATCTATGAACATATTAGCAATGAGTTGTTCGACAACTTGCGACAATCTAAGGACGATGTAGCGATGGGTTATGACACAAAGGCATCATTTTTTAAAAACAAATTAAAAAATACTAACACAATTCAATGACAGATTTACATCGGTTTGGCGAGGCACTATGGACTACTTAGCGATGACAATTTATCATAAAGTTGTGGCTATGTTGTCGCTATTTTTTATTGCAACAACTTAGCTTAACGATGGTTTTCCAACGAATATTCCGTTTGCTAACTTGTATCATTCTTGTAGTTATATTTTAAATATTTTCACTAATTTAAAATTAAGATTCATCTTTTTTATCATCCTTCCACATGTATTTAGTATTGTCAAATGTCAAATTAAACTTTTAATCATATCAGTTTTTAAGATCAAGTTAAAGAATACAAATGTATGTTAAGCCTTGTATGGAAGTGCCCTTTTGGCATATAGTTCTTGGGGCACTAGATTTTTTTAGTTATTTTCATTGTTGTCATTGTATATATTGTGTTATTAACATGGTTTATGTGTTGGATTATATGATATTATAGCAACATGCATGAGATCTCACAAATAGTTGAATGATCGATGTGGCTCAATTCTACGGTAACCCGTTCAGGAACGTGTGAACCACTAAGGGGATGTTTGGAATGAAATTAAATAGCAAAATATAAGGTTAATATAACCAAACAACACTTTGACACCTCGGAAATGCACCCCGCCACGAGGACGAATCGACATTCGTCACGTATTCCGAACAGTCTCCGGAACGCTACGAGACAATTAACCTTGACTTGTCCATTGACAATCTTGGTCAACATATATAAGTACTCGAAAGGAACAAAGAACTTGAACCAAAATAGACTAAAATCAGCAGAAGACGAATGTAGTCATGACACGAGTATGAAAAAAATGAAAGACATTGAACTAAATTAAAGGATGATGTAATTCAAGAACTTAACTTGAAACATACACAACTTGTCCATAAAAGTCACATAGCATGAAGGAGACATAGAGTTTACAATATTTGCCCGAAGGCAATACATAGTTCAAGAAAGACGATACATGGCATAACTTGAATCTAACGCAAGTCCAACACTTAATCATGTGCTTTAGCCATCATGATCAGCGCCATCATCATTTAAGCACCATTTTTACTTTTCACCTGTAGGATCCAGAAGCAGGAGACTTTCGTCTTGTTAGAGTATGTAAAGGATGAAGAATAGGTGAGTCGTATCACCCATATATGCAAAAACCTACATGTCATGCATATAAACACCATATTTAAACATGGAGCATAACATAGGGTTTTAGCCCGACTTAAGGTCAACATATGACCATCATATTTTCTTTATTTTAACTTCTTATCCAATTATTCTCAAGGACTTACTTTAAGTCTACCTTTCATCTTTACTTACTTTCTTATCTTGTTTATGCATTATCATTATAATGCATTTTAACTTTCATCTTAACTTTATTTTACTTGGCATTATCGATATAATGCACAATATACTTAGCATTATTAATATATGCTTCTTCGGACATGAATATCATCTTAGCATTGACTTTCAATGCACATAGCCCCTTCTTGGCGTAACTTCATCATTCAGGCCTCTTTCTTCATCTTTCATCTTCATTATCATGTGACATCTTAGAAGTTAACCTTTAACTTCTCATAAGTCGTCCCCAAATCACATGTCCATTTATTATCATATTTGATTAAGGGTCTTAGGCAAACCACTTTCTTTAGGTTGATCAAACCAAGGATGCACTTTGCACCATTCATTTTGCCACTCTTAGGGCAAAGGAAACTCACACACCGGCTAAGGTGCGGGACTTAGTTTCCCGGGAAAACTCACACACCTCTCGATGTGAGACTTAATTTTCCCATCTTCTTTAGGTGTGCTTAGATTTGTCTTAATCCATCTTTTAATTACAATACATCAATCAACATTACTACCACACATGTTTCATCTTTTAAGTCCTAATTAGGGGGCTGAGCATGCATGTCGAGTCTAGGTGTATAAAATACATAAATCATTAACATAACTTTGCATCTACATACTTGCTTGCACCCTTACCATGAAGCGCATGATAATACGTGACTTGAAGACACTTAACATTTTAGGGACCATATAAAACAATGAGAGCACATGACATACTTAAAATATTAACATCCTTGATGTACGTGTGTGAAAAGACCTAAAACGGTCAACCGTTTGAACATCGGATGACAAAAATGATAGGCTGGAAATCCAGGAAAAATATCGGTCCAGTCATCCAAAACTCAATTTCGATCGACCGAAAGTCTTGGAAAATTTTGGTCCGGTCAACCGAAACTCCATTCCATCGTCCGAAAATCTTGCCGAAAGCTTTGTAGCGTTTGAATCATAGAATTGGTCGACCAGAACCAAGAATCTATCAATCGTAATTCCTATCAAAAGGTCAAGATTGAATTCTCTCAATTTTGGTCGATCAATTCTTCATTTCGGTTGACCTTTTCCTCAAAGATGTCACAAATTAAGTTCTCTTTGATCCTTTTTTGTGTCCAACTATTCGCATTCCCTCCTACGTTCAAATGGTGATGATTCTAAATAATTTCTTCTAGGTTTCAACATGAAGTTAGGCTCAAAACAATACATAACATAGTCTCAAGCATCATACATCATTCTAATTAGATAAATAAATCCAACCCTAATTTATGAAACATGACATGAATCCTAACTTAGAATTTCAGCTTCCTTCTTTCTAAACCCTAAGTCTTCCTTCTCCATTTGCACATTTGAACCTATTTAGGCTCAATGCTAACATAGAAATTAAATTACGGAGAAGAGGATCCCCTTTACATACCTTAGATCCTAGTTCCTTCTTTGCAAATTTGTTGCTCCTCCTTCTAGTCTCCCTTTCTTCTCATCTCCCTTTCTTCTTCTCCTTCAATTGCTGCTGAAATTCCAGAACTTGTGAGCTTCTGCTTCTTCTCTAACTCTTGGTGATACAAACAAGGTAAGAAAGAGGAGAAATCCGGAGGAGAGAGAGAGGGTGACCGAAAATGGTATTTTTCACATATTTTGGGTGGGTTTTGTTGTCAAATATGGGGCTGCCAAGTGTCATAAGGCTGAGGCCCTTAAACTTGGGTATTACATTATAATCCCCTTAAAAAAATAAATTCGTCCTCGAATTTACTTAGGTTCTAGAACTTACCAAATAAGTATGGAAATTTCTCTTGCATTTCTTCCTCAATCTCCCGAGTTGCTTCTTGTCCTTGATGGTGTGTCCATGCCACCTTGACCATTGGTACCACTTTGTTGTAGAGGCGACGCTCTCGGTACTCCAAAATTTCTTTTGGGTACTCCTCATACGATAAATCCTCTTTGAGATTTGGTTCCTCGATTCCTACTCGTATGATTCGTCATAAGGATACTTCCTGAGCATTGACACGTTAAATTCATTGTGTTTCCTAGAGTAGGAGGGCGGTAACGCCAACCTATATGCTACCTTGCCAACTTGTTCCAAAATCTCAAAAGGTCCTATATACCTTGGACTTAATTTTTCCGTTCTACTAAAGCGCATAATCCCCTTAGTGGATGAAGCCTTTAGTAGAACATAATCACCAACCTCAAAAGTAAGCTCTCTTCTTCTATTGTCGGCATAACTCTATTGTCGATATTGAACTGCCTTCATTTTTTCTTTAATCATGTCCACCTTTTCCACATACTTTTCTACGAGTTTGGGCCCAATTAATTTTCTATCGCCTACTTCGCTCCAACATGTGGGTGACCTGCAAGGTCTTCAATACAAAGATTCAAATGGAGCCATCCCCATGCTCTAACGACAACTGTTATTGTAGGTGAATTCGACCAATGGAAAATGGTCATCCCAACTTCCCTTCCAGTTCAGAGCACATACCCTTAGCATATCTTCTAATGTTTGTATCGTCCGTTTGCTTTGGCCGTCGCTTTGAGGATGGAATGTCATCTATAATTGAGCTTTGTTCCAAAAGCTTCTTGAAATCCTTGCCAAAATCTCTTGGTAAATATTGGATCTCGATTCGACACAATAGAAATAGGTATATCATGTAGTCAGATAATCTCTCTAACATATAACTTCATGAGGCTTTCCATGGGTTGCTTCTCTCTTATAGGAAAAAAGTGTGCAAATTTTGTTAGTCGGTCCACAATAAACCATATGGCATCATACTTGTCTCTTGTTCTTGGAAGTCCCATGATGAAATCCATGGTCACATGCTCCCACTTCCATTCTGGCAATTCTAGAGGTTGGAGTAAACCCGACTTTGGTGTTCAATCTTGACTTGTTGACATACCAAGCATCTCGATACATACTTTGCAATTTTTTTCTTCATGTTACTTCACCAAAAGGTCCTTTGCAAATCTTTGTATATTTTCGTACTCGCGGGTTGAATTACAAACTCTTATTTGTGACATTCATCCAAAATTTCTTGTCCTTGGGAACCTATAATCAGTTTCTAAATCTTATGGCATCATCTCTTCCATAGTTAAATTTAGTTTGCTCCTTATTACATAAATATACCACATAATCGTACTCAACATCTCTTCTTTGTGCCAAAACTATCCTATTGATCAAATCCAAATGTATCCCATATTGAGTCATCCACAACGTCCATGTACCAATAGGATTTGATTTCCATTGGATAATATCTTCTAAAAGATTCCACCTATAAACTCTTAAACATGCCATTGAGCCTTCCCACTCTTTACTCAATGCATCGACCACCTATAATCCTTCCAAATATCTAACCACCTCCTTTGCCTCATGTTCAAATCCCTTTGGGAAAATATATACTTCAAGCTCTTGTGGTCAGTGAACATTTCAAACTCTTCACCATAGAGATAGTGATGCCACATCTTTAATGCGAACACTACTGCGGCTAGTTCCAAATCATGGGTCGGATAGTTCTTCTCGTGCTTCTTTAACTGTCTTGAGGCATATGCAACAACCCTTCCATGTTGCATTAACACACACCCTAACCCGGTGCCACATGCATAACTATAAATTGTGTATCATCCACTCCCTGAGGGAATGGTCAATATTGGTGCCGTTGTCAAGCTCCGCTTCAATTCTTGGAAGCAATCTTCACATTTTTGGTCCATATGAATTTCTCGCCCTTCCTTATCAATTTGGTCATTGGAGCTGCGACCTTGGAAAAATTTTGTATAAATCTCCTGTAGTATCTCGTCAATCCTAGGAAGCTCCTTACTTCTGTAACTGTCCTTGGTCTTTCCCAATTCACAATCTCTTCAACCTTGGCGGGATTAACTGAAATTCCTTCCTTGGATACTATGTGCCCAAGGAACGTGATCTCATCGAGCCAAAATTCACACTTTGAAAATTTCTATAGAGCTTGTGTTGCCTTAAAGTCTCTAACACCATCCATAAGTGTTGTCTATGCTCCTTGGGCTCGATGAGTAAATCAAAATATCGTCTATGAAGATGATCACAAAGTGGTCTAAATATGGCCTGAACACCTTGTTCATTAAATCCATAAATGATGCAAGAGCATTTGTTAGTCCAAAAGGTATGACTAAAAACTGATAATGGTCATACCTTGATCGATATGTCGTCTTAGGTATATCATCTTTGACTATCCTCAATTAATGGTAGCAGCTTCGCAAATTGATCTTTGAGAACACTGATGTCGTTGATAGTTATAATTGGTCAAACAAATCGTCGATACACGGCAATGGGTACTTGTTCTTGATGGTCACTTTATTCAACATTCTATAATTTATACATAGCCTAAGCGACCCATCTTTCTTCTTTACAAATAGTAAGGTGCACCCCATGGTGACACCCTTGGTTGGATGAACCCTTTGTCCAATAACTCATGCAATTGTGTCTTCAATTCATTCATTTCCGTGGGTACCATTCTATACGAAGGATTTTTTATTAGAGTTGTTCCCCATACCAAATCAATATGGAATTATATTTCTCTTTTCAGTGGTAGACTTAAAAGGTCTTTGGGAAACACATCTGGAATGCTACACACTACATTTATACACTCCAATTCTTGAGATTGCGCTTCACTTGTCGTCACGCTTGTTAAAAATCCCGGCATCCCTTCTTCATCATCTTGTTAGCCTTCATTGCCGAAATGATCATCTTCTTGTCATTGGATGGAACTCCTCGAATGACAATTTGAAGTCTTTCCTTTGTGTGTATGAAAACTTTCTTCTCCCGACATTGAACAATGGCGTCATGGTTGGATAGCCAATCCATCCCAAAAGCACATCGTAGTCTACCATAGGTAGTACTATGCATTAAGGTTGATGCCCTCAACTTGCACGGGTACATTAGAAATGTATCTTCTAGTTGATACAACTCTTATGGGCGTTAGCATCTCTAGTTCACATTGAAACTTTTCTATTTTGACCCTTAGCATTCTTGCAAAATCATATGAAATAAAAGAATGTGTTGCACCCGAGTGAAATAATACATTAGCATGGTGACCAGCTATTAAGAGTGTACCTTGAATCACCTTATTGGATTGGCGAGCTTCATCGGCCCTCATGGTGTAGACTCATCCCGCCATCCTTTTGGGGCCTCATCTACCTTTCCCTTGCCTTTGTCCCAGTATATATCTCTCTTTTCGGGACAATCTTTGATGTAGTGTCATGTTTCCTGCATTGGAGACATGCTCCACTCTTCATGCGGCATTCTCTCATATGATGTCTCCTACAATGTGGGCACATAGTGTTGTTACCACTTCCTTTCTTGGAAGTGGGTTCTTCTTTCCTTGGTATCCTAAATAACTTCTTCACCCATTTGCCTTTGCCTTAGCTTTGTGCCTTTGGGTTTTTCTTGCCCTCCATGTCCCACCTTTGGTCTCATACGCCCTTTCAATAATATAGGCTTGTTCTATAGCTTCCTCCAATGTGCTCAAATTGCCACATAAGATTTTCATATTCAACCCAGGATTCAATCATTCTATGAACTTGTTGGATCTTGCTCTTTCGGTCTTCTCAAGTGAGCTATACTTTTCAAGGCGTAAGTATTGGTTGATATATTCTTCTAATGTCAAGCTTCCTTGTTTAAATTTCAGAAATTCCATTTGCTTCTTCTCGTTGACATGTTGAGGAAAGTAGTGATCTTCAAATGCCTTTGTGAACACTAACCATGAAACTTGATCTTTTCCATTAAACTTAGTCCGCATCATGGAGTCCGACCAATACTTAGCTTGATCCATCATTTTGTGGGTTTTGAAATTCACCTTGTGCTTCTCCAAGCAACAGATGACTTGGAACTTGTCATTTATAGCCCTTAGCCAAGATTCGGCCTTGTGGGGGTCCCTTTCTCTAATGAATATAGGAGGATGAGTTCTCATAAACTTCTCAAATGATCTTGACCCACTTGACCTCCGATCCATAGCCTTAGCTAACATTGAGATGACATCTTTAAAGTAACTTTTCTCATGGCGACTTGACCTTTCGCGTTCAAGTCTTCTACTGCTTGATCCTTCTCGTTCATATCTTCTATGATCCGATCCTTCATGGTTGCTTTCATGACCTCTTCCATGGTGACTCATCTTTTTGAAAACACCACAATCATCATTCATTAATTGGTTAGCCTTTACATAATCATAAGATCATGAGTAGATGCATTATTATTTTGATGGCTGCCCATGATGCCTTGCACATGGACTTTGGACTTCTTAGAGAGTTAGAACTTTGATCTTTAGGACAACTTGGACATAAAAACATGTCTTAATCATCTAAGACATTCAGACTTTAGAACCCAACCTTAGGCTCTGATACCAAACTTTAATGCCGCGGAAATGTGCCTCTCCACGCGGACGAATCAACATTTGTCACATGCTCGGAACAATCTCCGGAATGCTACAAGAAAATTAACCTTGACTTGACCATTGATAATCTTGGTCAACATATATAAGAACTCGAAAAGAACAAAGAACTCGAATCAATATAGACGAAAATCAGCGGAAGACGAATGTAGTCATGACATGAGTATGAAAAAAAATGAAAGACATTGAACTAAATTAAAGGATGACGTAATCCAAGAATTTAACTTGCAACACACAACTTGTCCATAAAGGTCACTAAACATGAAAGAGACATAAAGTTTACAACATTTGCCTGAAAGCATTATATAGTCAAGAAAGACGATACTTGATTCTAAAGCAAGTCCAACACTTAACCATGTGCTTTAACCATCATGAGCAACACCATAATCATTTACGCACCATTTTTACTTCTCACAAGCAGAATCCAGAAGCAAGGGACTTTAATCCTGTTAAAATATGTAAAGGTCAAAGAATAGGTGAATCGTATCACCCATATATCCAAAAACCTACGTGGAATGCATATAAATACCATAATTAAACATGAAACATAACATAGTGTTTTAACCCCAACTTAAGGTCAACATATGATCATCATCTTTTATTTATTTTAACTTCTTAGCAATTATGCTCAAGGACTTACTTTAAGTCTACCTTTCATCTTTACTTGCTTTTTTATCTTGCTTATGCATTTTCAATATAATGCATTTTAACTTTCATCTTAACTTTACTTTACTTGGCATTATTGATATGATGCACCATATTCTTAGCATTATCAATATAATGCTTCTTTAGACATGAATATCATCTTAGCATTGACTTTCAATGCACATAGCCCCTTTTTGGCATATATTCTGCATTCATGCCTCTTTTTTCATCTTTCATCTTCATTATTATGTGACATCTTAGTATTAACCTTTAACTTCTCATTAGTCATGCCCAAGTCGCATGTCCATTTACTTATCTTGTTTGATAGAGGGTCTTAGATACACCACTTTCTTTAGGTTGATCAGACCAAGGATGCATTTTGCACCCTTCATAATGTCACTCTTAGGGTAAAGAAAACTCACACACTGACTAAGGTGCGGGCTTAGTTTCTCGGAAAAACTCACACACCTCTTTGTTGCGGGACTTAGTTTTCACATCTTCTTCTTTAGGTGTGCTTAGACTTGTCTTAATCCACCTTTTAATTATAATACATCAAGCAATATTACAAGTACACATGTTTCATCTTTTAAGTCCTAATTACGATTGAGCATGCATGTTGTGTCTAGGTGTACACAATACATCAATCATTAACATAACTTTGCATCTACATACTCGCTTGCATCCTAACCATGAAGCACATGATAATACTTGACTTGAAAACACTTTAACATTTTAAGGGCCATATAAAACAATGAAAGCATAGGACATACTTAAAATATTAACATCCTTCATGTACGTGTATGAAAAGCCCTAAAACGATCAATCATTTGGACATCGGATAACAAAAATGATAGGATGGAAATCCTAAAAAATTTCGGTCCGGTCATTTGAAACTCAATTTCAGTCGACTGAAAGTCCTGGAAAGTATCGGTCCGGTCGATTGAAACTCCATTCGGTCATCCGAAAATCTCGCTGAAAGCTTTGTAGCGTTTGAATCATAGAATTGGTCGACCAAAATGGAAAATCGATCGACCAAAAATCCTGTCAAAAGGTCAAGATTGAATTCTCTCGATTTTGGTCGATCGATTCTTCATTTCGATCGATCGTTTTCTCACAGTTGTCACAAATTAAGTTCCCTTTGATCCCTTTCTGTGTCCAACTATTCACATTTCATCCTACGTTCAAATAGCGATGATTCTAAATCATTTTTTCTAGGTTTCAACATGAAATTAGGCTTAAAACAATATATAACATAGTATCAAAATCTTACATCATTCTAATTAGATAAATAAATCCAACCCTAATATATGAAATATGACATGAATCCCAACTTAAAATTTTAGCTTCCTTCTTTCTAAACCCTAAGTCTTCCTTCTCCATTTGCACATTTGAACCTATCAAGGCTCAATGCTAACATAGAAATCAAATTAAGAAGAAGATGATCCTCTTTACATACCTTAGATCTTAGTTCCTTCTTAGCAAATTTGTTGGTCCTTCTTCTAGTCTCCTCTCCTTTCTTTCTCCTTCAATTGTTGCTGAAATTTCATAACTTGGTGATCTTGTGCTTCTTCTCTAACTCTTGGTGATATAAACAAGATAAGAAAGAGGAGAAATTCGGAGGAGAGAGAGAGAGTGAGAGAAAATGGTCTTTTTCAAATATTTTGAGTGGGTTTTTTGGTCAAATACGAGGCTACCAAGTGTCATGAGGCTGAGGCCCTTAAACTTGGGTATTACAAACACATATTAGAGTGAGGTTAACTTTTGATTTCAATTGCATCTTTGAATAATTATATTCCGAAACAAACTTGTTTGCATTCTGGCAAATTCAGCAAAATGGCTGATAACTAGTCCATAATGCAAGCAATTCACTAACAGGATGGCTAATAACTCACAGGAAAAAGACAGGTTATCATGTGAAGATACTTCTACGCCGTACTGAAGAATATATATATTGGTAGATAATGAATGGGTATGTACGATCCCTGTCAACAATGTTCATAAGAAATATAATTATGATGGAAGACTGCAAATCTGATAACTTTAATGGATGGATGTTTCTAAATCCTTCTAACAATCCTCTTAAAAATCCTCCTAACCCCTCACAATGGCACACTTGGTAATTTTATTAATTTTTGGAGGCTGAATTTGGAGGATGGAGCATTTTTCTTAATGGATTTATCAGGAGGGAGAGGATGTCTAATAGACATGGGACCATTATGAAGATGAGGACATTGAGAAGGGGTCAAAATCAGTTAACTGTCAGTTCTTGTTGCAGGAACTTGGAGCATTAAATTAACTCAGAGATTCAAGTCAAAGGGCATATACAGGTTAGTAGCGGAGTACATAAAAGCAAGCAAGAACAGTGCCTTTTGCCATTTTATTATTAGCACTAGAGTTTTTTTATTTTTTTAGCTGTGCAACTATGATATTGACAAAGAAATCCTGCAAAATTTGTTGGCTTTTAAATGCTTCATAGCGAATGGAATCATAGTGGCAGGTGAGAGTACTTTATTTCGTTTACAACTTTAATGGAACAAAAGTATCTAATAGTTATTATTTCAATGCACAAATTTATCAATGTGTTGTAACTAAATTAAAAAGAGTCATCGTCTGAGATAAATTTCATCTTTTTTACTTTGTTCTGACTTTTGAGATCATAAAAACTGAAACAGAAAAGGTTTGCATGAAGAAGGAAAGAGTATTTCTTTATACAATTCAGTGAGAGGCAAAGAAAAATGGAAAAGATATGGATGTGCTGATGGATATTCCCAGCTTAATTGCTTCACAAACGTCGGCTGTCCATATATTATAGGCAATCTCATCACTCCAACTCATCAACTTCTTTTCTCTCTTTCTGCATTCTTGGACACCACTCACTATCACATTTACTTAAGAGGGCCTTTCCCACCACCCAACAAGCTTTCTAGCTGCCCCAATCGCCATGCACTTCACTGCCATACGTGTTACCACCTTAAAGCAAGCACCCTTCCACAGTTCTACTTATCAAGCAGAGGATGTCTCCTTCAAACTTATCAGAAGACACGGGGAAGAAGATGAGCATAAGCTCGGAAGAAGAAATGCTGGTTCAAATGGTCCATGACTTCATGGAGTCCGATGCAGTAGCAATATCTGCCATTCAAACCACAGTGCAGGACTTTTCCATCCACCACCAGAAGAATCTACACCTGTTGGAGGTTCGTTCTGGCACTAAACTTTTCAGAACCTCTCTAACCATTATCCTCATGCATGTTTGTAGGTGATAAATTATGTGTTTGACTCTTTGGTTTCAGGAAATTCTTGGCGATGTCACAGATACAGAGATGTTAATTCTTCAGAAGGCAGATAAACATTTCAGAGATATGGAAGAGGACAGAAGGATCAAAATGAATAAGAGACTGATGATGAAGAGATTGAGGATCGATGGTTATGACGCTTCCCTTTGCGTATCTTCTTGGGCTCCCATTATTAATTACCCTGGAGGTGAATTTCTTTTTTCTCCATAAAATTTTGTTTCTTTAAAATATAATAATTAGTGTGCATGACTCAGATTATACTACTCTTTTGGTCCATAAAAGCTAGTTTACGGGTATTAACTGAACTTCAATATCATATTTTTTTTGGGTACCCCTGAGGGGCCCCCGGTGTCCAAGGCTACTAGCACCTAACTAATCCGGAGTCGAGATCAAGAGCAGAAGTGGTATTCCTCTGGCCAAATTGACGACTCCGAGGCTCGAACTCGGGGCTACTAGCTCCCGGTCCCTCAACCCGGGACACACCCTGCTAACCTGGTGTGCCAACCAAACTTGGTTAACTTCAATATTATATATTTGGTGTACTAGTTTTCTATTGTCCTTGCTAAGACCTGAATCTGCTCAAGTAAAAGCAATAGACTAAATTGAACCAGTTTACAATATGATTTTTATTGTCCTTTACAATCGATGATCCAATAAATAAATGCTCCAAGTGCAACCAGCTTGGCATCGAGGGCTTCATTTTTATTTTTTTTTCTCGTGGCAGGAGATTACGAGTACGTTGACATTGTTGTACCAGACAGTGGTGCTATGACTAGGCTGATAGTGGACATTGATTTCAGACGTCAATTTGAGTTGTCCAGACCGACCCCAGAATACAGGCAGTTGTATGACACCATGCCTCCTGTATTTGTAGGCACAGAGGAGAAGCTGAAGAAGGTTGTCTCCTTCCTATGTTCAGCAGTACAACAGTCTTTGAGAGAGAGAGGAGTCCACGTTCCTCCATGGAGGACATCCAGCTACATGCAGATGAAATGGCTATCATCTTATCACAGGTGGCCATCAGATGTCTCATCCACTAGTAGCCCTCCCCAGAACTTGATGAAACTAGATTTCGGAATGTATGGTGGACACAACAAGAATAGAGGGACATGTAATGAATCCAGGTCCAAGGTCATCCAAAAGTCTGCTCTCGCAAGCCAGTTATCTCACTTCGGCATAAACTGTTACTAAACATTGAAACTTGGAGTAGTCATCTCGAATGCCAATAGGCTCTGAAGAGTTATATTTGATAAGCCCGTCTTTCCTTGTTTCTTTCTTCATTTTGGTATGTGCCAATAGTTTTGTCTCCAATCTCATTGAGCACCATTTTACTCGTTAATCCACCCATTGATTAGCTTTCTGGTGCACACAAGATGAATTAAGCATCCAATCCTCAAACTCGATCATTTATGTTTTGGATATTTTGTTGTATTCAGCTATGATTAGTTAACTTTGGGGTTGAGAGCATAAAAACTCAAACCTTTTTCCAAAATTTGATCATAAGAATTTTAATTTTGAGTCATTATGCTTCATCTATTTAGATCCATTATTTCGCATGGTTTGACATAAATAGTAAACTTTCTATTTGATTGGTATTACTTATCTTTTTTCCGCCGCGAAGTTCTAAAAGAGGACGAAAATCGCTATGATCAGGGACACATTGTGACGCCTCCCAGAAGATGACCCTGTCACATGGCAAAATGTATTCTCGGCGCTGCATGTCATACTTAATCTTGACTTAACAATTGACACTTTGACTAGTCAACAAAGAAAGGTGGAATAGATAAAAAAGAATTAAAACTTTAAGTCTTCACCACTCTACTCATAAAAATAAATGTGAAAGTTTTAAATAACATAAATCTCCATAGTCTCACATAAACATCATAGCTCTCATCTTATTACAACTAGATAAAATGAAACTAGACTGAAAGACATCATACTATGGACCACTACTCAAGTGCAAACAACATCATCATTAACATTTGTCGTCGCATGCACCATCATCCATCATGACACCTTAGATCACTGACCAGCAGGATTCAAAGCAGGGGGAAAAATAATTCACCAAGAGCTAAAACGCTCAAATATATAAGGCACACTAGATAAGTACTTTTCATGATAGAATTAAAGCATAAATATAAACTATATCATCATAATTAATTATTGATAATCATAACATGAGGAGCATCATATAGCACCGTAATTATCTTTCATTTACTTTCTACATATATTATCTCTCATCATACTTTGCTTTCATTGCATGAGGGTTAGCTATGTCAAATATCAATTACACCTCTGTCATCATTCATCATATGTACCTACTTTCATTCCTTTCATTTCATTTATCTTTTCAATGCTCAATATATATATATATATATATATANATCAATTACACCTCTGTCATCATTCATCATATGTACCTACTTTCATTCCTTTCATTTCATTTATCTTTTCAATGCTCAATATATATATATATATATATATATAATACATTATCATTCATTGCTCATCCATCCTTAACATCAACATGATTAATGCAATCATTAACCAAGTGGTTATCTTATTAATTTTTTCTTATCTCATTAATGACTTTGAGATGACTTTGAGGGTTGCTTTGTGGTGACTTTGAATAGTTAATGAGTCTTTAAAAGTCTCATCAATAGGTTAGTGGGGTGCACAAGCCATGATCGGAAAGGATACTCAAGAAATCCATTTGTTGCAAGGCGGGGAGAAGGTCATGCAACAATAACTAGGTAGTAGTTGATCTGCTAGTCCACCATCATCATTAATATCGTCGCTCTCAATCATTCATTGCATACGACCTCATCATCATTTTAGTGAGAATTGTTTACCCTTGTCTTATCCACATATTAATCCTTAAGATTCAAATAAAGTTCCACAATATCTATTATTAAAATTAAAAGGATATTTAATTAATAAAACTCTACAAATTACGGTAGTTTTAGTTTTCGAAAATAGTTTCTGTCGACCGAATCTGGTGTGCAAAATGACAGGATTCTCAGCATGATTTTAGATCGATCATTTCTAATCCATCATCTTGGGAGCTCTCAGAAGGATTTTGAGGTCGATCATTTTTTACTTTCGATCGATCAAATCTTTGTGTTCTTTTCTATAGATTATAACACTAAGAAAATCTAGTCATGAATTTTTTAACATAATTCTTCTTTAATCAAATCTCATCATACCATAGATGCATTAACAATCCTAGGGCATAAACATACTCCATCTATCACAAATTTTCAATGGAGATTCTAGGCATAACATCATCATAACAAATCATTCATAGCATCAAGAGAAACCTAGCACGCAATAATTCTACTAGGAAAAGTCTATCTAGAGGGATCCACCTGTGTACATACCTGTTAGCCCATAAGCTTGTTGTCTCATTCATTCTCAATTCGTTCATGCATTCATCTGTGGCGATCCTTCCCCTAACATCGTTCTCAAGTCCTTGATTCCCTTTGGCTTTCTCGTTGATTGGGGAAGAGAATCATTGTCAAGAGGTTTCAGGTAAGAGGAAATAAGAGGGAAGGAAAACTAGGGTCAGCTGAAAAATATTTGATGGGGAAGGAATACTAATAATAAAATGAATCTAGGTTCATTGAACCATATCTGAGATTTTGAATTGCTTAATATTTGAATTTTGGATTTGATTTTCAGTTATAGGGATATCTTTTGAGATTGAAAATCTGGGGAGCTACATAATAATCTCCTTAAAATTAAATTTGTCCTCGAATTTTGATGTATAAAGTAGCGATCTAATCAATAGGTTCACATCTTATCTTTTATCTCTTAGTATAATTCATCATTGCTTGATCGTTCTTGTATCTTTTACTTGCACAAGTAATTCTCTTTATCTTCCTTATGTTTGGGGTATCCATCCTATATCATTCCTTCTTGCCTTCAAATGATCTATTACTAAATTCATTTATATTCTTTATCCCACTCGATATCTCCTTATTGATTGTTATAAATTTTAGTTGATAGTCATATACCATAGATGCCTTAGTGTTTGTTCCATAAAATTCTCAATAATCAAATTTTTATTTATACCTTTCCTTAAACTTGTAGAGGGCACTCAATAAAGTCTTTTGCCCTCTGATTTTCCTACTTTACCTCTTAATAATTTATGAAGATAGAAATAATTCAAATCATCTAGAGCATCAGAGTTTCTCTTATGGTCACCTAGGCATTCTCATTTTCTTATGATCATCTGATAATCATAACAATAACATTTAATCAAATCTTTTGTTCTTTGAAAACATTAATCAGCTTAAGATCCTAAAAGATCATGATCGCAGTTTTTCTTATTCTATTCATTGAATTCTTATACTCAATGAATGTACCAAGTCCTCGTTGCCAGGTAGTAGATAGCCTCCTTAAGATATTTCTATACATAATTTTTTTTTCTTGATTAGTTATAGCATCCATCAACACTTCTCTTGATATACTAAACTTGTGTTTATCACCAGTTCCTATAGTTCATGATTGTCCATATTCATTATAATGCTAACTAACTTCAGTTTCTTTTATCATCATTTGGAGATATATAGATTTCCTTAATCATCTCTCCATCATCTTTGTTAAGTATTCAAATATCAATTAATCCACCCAATCCTAATCAATACTTGCACCTTTACATGTGGTCATATTAATCTTTGCACATCCTTAGGTAGCATGAGACACCTTCTAATTTGTTTGATCAAGACATAAGCTCTTCTTAATCATAACCCAATTGGAGCAGTTTGAATAATGTATAAATCAATCATAACATTTACCATAATGTCAAACATCTTTATTATTATGTCCTCAACAAAACCTCATGATGAAATAGACTCCATGATGAGCAATGTGCGAGTGATATATATGAACAGTCATGATTCCTTGCTTTCAAGGTTTGAATATCCTAGAGCTAGAGGCAACCAAAACAGTCCAACAAAAATCAACAAGCTTTAAAAATATTTTCCCTAAATACACAATTACAACTGCAAGTATACAACCTCCGTAGTAGTATTTTAGGATCGAATCCATAGGGACATATGACTTTCACAACCCAACTATTCTATTCTACCTCAAACCAAATCTAAAGAGGGAAAATCTTGTGCAGAAAATTAGATGAAATGAAACTTAAATCTGAAAAGGAAAATAAAACAAAATATTTTTTTATGTTTTTAATATTTAAAGTGAGCAAGAGCAAAACAAATGTGAAAGAAAAAGAATAATCCAAATATGAGAAATCATCGAGACATGAGAGTCATTTTCAACCTCTATTTGCTAACGAAACATAAAGCAGAAACAATGGTGACCTGAGATATTAAGATGACAAACCCAGATACCCTCGTAGTCAAGTCGTGCAATTTAAATCCCTAGAAGCTTTTCACATACAATCCCTTGACGAAATGGAAAATCATGCAAAAGTGCAAGTTGATGTTAGTTAGGTCACTATAGGAAAATCAAATGCAATCGCTCATAATTCCACTAAAAAGAGTTTAGGGTCTATAAAAATACATTTATAGATTCGAAAAAATGCAAAAGCCATGAAAATGTATGATGATGTGCGAAATAAAGGTTCTAATTCCATGATGAAAATGTGACTTAACATATAGAATTTAGGGCTTACTCCACACTATATTTTAGGTCTTACCTCACACAAGATCTTAGGACCAACATTAATATAAACTATAAGCTATCTATCAAAATCTCATAGAACCTCTATTAACTAGCCGATGCAATTGGGGAACAACAAGGTCACAGATCATCCATTCTTGACTAGTCATGTACAATTGCACTTGTTGTGAAGGTTAGTCTTAAGGATCAAGAATTATTCATATATGGGTAATAAGTTTACTTTCACTATATATCTTTAGAGTAAATGTACAAGATCAATAGTTTAGCTCAACATGATACAAATTTACTTATTTAATCATAATTTACTTTACACTTTAAACTTGGGTGATCTTTGATCTTGCAAAAGTTCATAAATCATGTCTACATAAGAAAAAATATATTCTACTCATGTTCCTACATGTGACTTTAGTTATGGACTATTTGGTAGTCGCTTTAATCAAAGGACATACACACCTTCATTTGTACATATGTGCCTTTATTGTCGTCTACCTTAGACAATATTGTTTGCGTTCATCTATACAATGGTTCATGATTACTATGCAAGAAAGGGTCTCAATATGACCTGCATAGGTCTCATTACTACGATTAATCAAATCATGTTCTATCATGTTCTTTTCATCTATTTATTCTTGTGAATCATTCTTTGGACCATATTGACTATTAGTGGTAGCAACATAACATCGTCAATTGAAAAAAAAAATGTTTAACATAACTATCATAAATACATTATGAGGTGTGACTATTGACCTTTCATTTATTATTAAAAATCATGTTATAGATCACATTTGGCTACCCTCTTATAATACTAATATCAATCTTAACAATTTGTGGTTTGAAACAATTAATTTCTTCCTTAATCTCACGTATTAAGTCATTTGAGTACATCATTGAAATTTTAATTGATACATCGCTTACGGTAAAATCATTATTTACTTGATCATCATGACTTTATAAAATTTATCTTCATCAAATCAAACATTAAGTCCATTGAGTCTACTTCAAAATTTTGATTTTTATCATTCGATCAATTCATTCATCGTTTATTTAGAATTTCTTATTCCTTCCACAGGTATTAAATGTGAAAATTCTAACTCTCTTAACACTATAATTTTTCCAACTTTACATACATAAATCTTTCAAAATTTAAGTCCCTTTATTAAATCTATAAAAATCTTGAAATCAATTATCATTTATTGTTCATAATTTTATCGATATAAGAATTCGGTCTAAATAATTTTAATACTCCTTAGAAGCCTATTCTTCTAACCCATGATATGGAATCTTCAAAATGTATAATCGTCTAATCATTTTAAAATTTTATAATTGCACTCTTAACTCTCAATCAATATTTTGATCATTCAAAGCTGCAATATCAGTATAATTTTTTTTGCACAACGATCACATTAATGATCTTCTGCTCCGCCAAAAATCTTTCTTCATTAATCATGTCCCCGATTAACCTCCTCAGGAATCAGGTTATACCATTAATTATCATGTGACATTATATCAATATTTCAATAGTATGTCTTTTACCAAGGTAACACTAGTTCTATGAGAATTGTTAGAGTTCATCTTTCATATATATTTCATCATCGAGAGAAAAACGAATCTCTATTTCAATCCCTGAACCACATTAGTCCCATTATCTTATGTCTCTAATTGTTGTTTGTTGCTTGTTGTGTGATATGATTAACTTACTTTCTCAATCTAATATTTCATTAAATCATTTCAACTTCACCACATAAAAATTCTTAGTGTGGGACAATAGAATCCTTCTTCACATTGTCTCTCCAAAATCAATGGTACAAGATCTTAAGTTAAACTTCATCACATGTTAGGTGATAAATTCATCACCTAGTCCTTTGAGGTACATTTCTTATATTAGAGACATTTAGTTCTAAGAGTTCTAATGTTCTCCTAATCATCATATAGGAGATGAGAGTTCTTCTTCCCGATTTTGGGTAGCTTTGGCTCGACGATTAATTACACGTTTGGGAGCCATATACTTAGGTACATCATAAAATAATCATTTCAATAACAACAAGATTATTAGTGCCTTAAAAGAACTTACTTCCGGTTGGTATTGCGGCTGCTCGTGATGCTTTGCACATTAGACTCTATCTACAATGAGACATCAAGAGAGTCCCGATTTTAGGTTCTGATACCTCAACTGCAATGCCCCATGAAGACCAGTCTCATATAAACATAATAAGTTCTCATCTTATTACAACTCGATAAAATAAAACTAGACTAAAAGACATCATACTATGGATCACTACTCATGTGCAAACAACATCATCACCCACATTTATCGCTGCATGCACCACCAGCCATCATGACACTTTAGATCACTGACCTGCAGAATCCAAAGTAGGAGAAAAATAATCCACCATAAGCTATAACACTCAGATATGAAGGCTCAATAGATATTTACTTTTCATGATAGAATTTAAGCATGAACATAAACTATATCATGATATTTAATTATTTGATCATCATAACATGAGGCTCATCATATAGCATCATAATTACCTTTCATTTACTTTCTTACATATATCATCTTTCATCATACTTTATTTTCACCGCATGAGGGTAAGCTATGACAATACAATCAAGGAAGTCGAATATCAATTACACCTCTGCCATCATTAATCCTATGTACCTTCTTTCATCTCTTTAATTTCATTCATCATTCATCTTTACAATGCTTAATGTGTGTATATATAAATGTATGTATGTATATATATATATACATATATATATATATATTATATATATATATATATATATAATACATCATCATTCATTGACTACTAATGGTAGAAATTTAACATCGTCAATTGAAAAAAAAATGTTTAACATAACTATCATAAATACATTATGATGTGTGACTATTGACCTTTCCTTTATTATTAAGAATCATCATGTTGTAGATCACACTTGGCTACCCTTTTATAATACTAATATCAGTCTTAAAAATTTGTGGACTGAAAATTAATTTTTTTCTTAATCTCATCACATATTAAGTCACTTGAATACATCATTGAAATCTTAATTGATACATCGATTATGATAAAATTCATTACTTACTTGATCATCATGAGTTTCGAAAATTTATCTTCATCAAATCAAACATTAAGTCCATTTAGTATATTTCAATTTTTTTATTTCTATCATTCGATCAATTCGTTCATCATCTATTTAGAATTTCTTATTCCTTCCACATGTATTAAATGTGAAAATTCTAACTCTCTTAATATTATAATTTTTCCAACTTTACATACATAAATCTTTCAAAATTTAAGTCTGTTTATTAAATCTATCAAAAATCCTAAAATGAATTATCATTTGTTTTTAATAATTTCATCTATATAAGCATTCAGTCTAAATAATTTTAATACTCCTTAGATGTCTATTCTTCTAACCCATCATATGAAATCTCAAAATTTATAATCATCTAATCATTTCAAAATTTTATAATTGCACTCTTAACTCTCAATCAATATTTTGATCATTCAAAGCTGCAATATCAGTATATTTTTTTTCCCACTAGGATCATATTAATAATCTTCTACTCTGTCAAAAAACTTTCTTCATTCATTATCTCCCTGAATAACCTTCTTAGGAATCAAGTTATAACATTAATTGGCATGGTGTGGCATCATATCAATATTTTTCTTTTACCAAGATAACAGTAGTTTCTATGAGAACTGCTTAAGGGTCATCTTTCATATCTAATTTCATCATCGAGAGAATAACGAATCTCTATTTCAATCTCTGAACCACATTGGTCCCATTATCTTGGGCCTCTAATTGTTGTTTGTTGCTTGTTATGCCATATAATTAACTTACTTTTCTTAATCTAACATTTCATTAAGTCATTTCAACTTCACCACATGAAAATTCTTAATGTGGGACAATAAAATCCTTCCTTCACGTTACCTCTCCAAAATTAATGGGACGAGATTTCAAGTTAAACTTCATCACATATTAGGCAATAAATTCATACCTAGTCTTTTGATGTTTATTTCTTATCTCAGAGACATTTAGTTCTAAGAGTTCGAATGTTCCTCTAAACATCATATAGGAGATGAGAGTGCTTTTTCCCGATTTTGGGTAGCTTTAGCCCGACGGTTAACTACATGTCTGGGAATCATTTCAATAATAACAAGATTATTAGTGTCTTAAAGGAACTTACTTTTGGTTGGTGCTGCGACTGCTCGTGATACTTTGCACATGAGACTTATCTACAATGGGGCATCAAGAGGGTCCCGATTTTAGGCTCTGATACCTTAACTATAATGCCCATAGAAGACCATCACCACATGGCAGAATGTCCTTCTGGAGACGCGACACATTATACTTAATCT
The DNA here is from genome assembly GCA_001647135.1 of Pontederia paniculata. NCBI lineage: Eukaryota > Viridiplantae > Streptophyta > Magnoliopsida > Commelinales > Pontederiaceae > Pontederia > Pontederia paniculata. The sequence goes on along the minus strand of LTAE01001581.1, from coordinate 16,123 downwards.
TGACTTGACAATTGACACTTTGACTAGTCAATAAAGAAAGGCAAAATTGATAAAAGAAAACAAAATTAAGTCTTCACAATTCTTTTCATAAATATAAATGCAGAAGTCTTATATAACATAAATATCCATAGTCTCACATAAACAAAATAAGATCTCATCTTATTACAAATCAATAAAAAGAAACTAGACTGAATGACATCATACTATGAACCACTACTCATATGCAAATAACATCATCACGAACATTTGTCGCTGCATGCACCACCAACCATCATGTCACCTTAGATCACTGACTTGTAGGATCCAAAGTAGGAGTGAAAACGATCCACCATGAGCTATAATGCTTAGATATGTAAGGCATAATAGATATGTACTTTTCATGATAGAATTAAATAATGAACATAAACTATATCATCATAATTAATCATTGATAATCATAACATGAGGGTCATCATATAGCATCATAATTACCTTTCATTTACTTTCTTACATATATCATCTTTTATGATACTTTACTTTCATTACATGATGGTAAGCTATGACAATACCGTTAAGGTAGTCAAATATCAATTACACCCCTTTCATCATTCATCATATGTTCCTCCTTTCATTACTTTCATTCTATTCATCATTCATCTTTCTAAAGCTCAGTACATACACACACATACATATATACATATATATATATACATCATCATGCATTGCTCATCCATCCTTAACATCTAGTGCAACATGCTCAATGCAATCGTTAACTAGGTGGTTATCTTATTAAATTATTCTTATCCCATTAATGACTTTGAGATGACTTTGAGGGTTGCTTTGTGGTGACTTTGAATAGCTAATGAGCCTTTAGGGTCTCACCAGTAGGTCAATTGGGGTGCACAAGCAACAACCGAAAAGGATGCTCGAGAAATCTATTTGTTGTAACATGGGAAGAAGGCTACGCAACGGGAATTAGGTAGCAGCTGATCTATCAGTTCCTCATAATCATTAACATTGTCGCTCCTAATTATTCAATGCATGACGACCTCATCATCATTTTAGTGAGAATAATTTACCCTTATCTTGTCCACATGTTAATCCTTAAGATTTAGAGAAGGTTCCACAATATCTATTATTAAAATTAAAAGGAAATTTAATTAATAAAACTCTACCAACATAGGTCATCTTAGTTTTTGGAAATAGATTCAGTCGACCCAATAGAATATGTGGTGCAAAATGATTGGCTTCTCAGCATGATTTTTGGTCGACCATTTCTGACTTTCAATCGATCGAATCTCTGATCCAACATGTTGGGAGCTCACGAGAGGATTTTTCGGTCAATCATTTCTGACTTTCGATCGATTAAATCTCTACTCCAGCATCTTTGGAGCTTTCAAGGTGATTTTCGGTTGACCAATTCTGGCTTTCAATCGACCAAATCTTGGGAGCTCTTGGGAGGATTTTCGATCGACCATTTCTAACTTTCAATCAACCGAATTTTTGTGATACTCTCTCTATGTTCTTTTCTACGGATTATAACACTAAGAACATCATCATATTAGTCATGGTTTTTTTAACATAATTCTTCTCTAATCAAATCTCATCATACCAGAGATTCTTTAACAATCCTAAGACATAAACATCCTCCATATCACAAATTTGCATTTGAGATTCTAGGCATAACATCATCATAACAAATCATTCATACCATCAAGAGAAACCTAGCACGCAATAATTCTACTAGGAAAAGTCTATCTAGAGGGATCCGCCTGTGTACATACTTGTTAGCACATAAGTTTGTTGTCTCGTTCATCCTCAATTCGTTCCTACGTTCATCTATGGTGATCCTTTCCCTAGAGTCGTTTTTCAGTCCTTGATTCGCTTTCGCTTTCTCCATTGGGGAAGAAAATCATTGCCAAGAGGTTTCAGGTAAGAGGAAATAAGAGGGAAGAAAAAACTAGGGCCGGCTAAAAAATATTTGATGGGGGAAGGAATACTAATAATAAAAATAGTTCAGGTTCGTTGAATCATATATGAGATTTTGGATTGCCTAATATTTGAGATTTTGGATTTGATTTTCAATTATAGGGATATTTTTGAGATTGAAAATCTGGGGAGTTACACACACCACAATAAAACTAAGACAACTTCTATGGTTTTGTTTATATTATTTATTATTTATATTGAAAAAAAAAATATTTGAAAAGCTTTTCTAGTGATTTTTATGATTTAAAAAATTGATGAGAATAAACGTTAGGTATTTAATTTTTTTATCGATAACATTAGTTACTAAGAAAAATAAAATTATTATTTTTAGAGTTTTTATGTCTTGGTCCTCCTTAATTTCTTATCTTAGTTTTGTCATTGGCTATGATCGTGAATAAGCAAAATGAAAACTTACAAATAGACCAGTAAATGTGTGAAACATGCATACTTGACCTGTTATTTTCTTGCTTTTTTCATGGTCTTCATTCAGTTAAAACTTCAGAGGTCCTTGATTGACGACGACTATTAAACCCGTATCACAAAAGTCCTGCTTGACTTACTTTCTCTTTATACACTCACTAATCACTTTTTGTTTATATTATTTCTGTGTCTAAAAAGAAGTTACACAAAACGTTAATTAATCAATTGTTCTATATATAACAAAATGTATGTTAGGAAAATAATTATCTCTCGATGAAAAAACATTTTTCCCAAAATTGTACACGAACTGTGGCGATTACTTTTTTATGGATCAAGTTTTTGTGTTTTTAAATATAGAAATATAACTAAACTTTTTTTTTTGAAAAAATAATATCCTTTAAACCAAAGTTATTTTACTATTTATGTTTCTTCATATAATCTAAATGAGATTCTCGGTTTTAACAAAAAAGGGATACTATTTATTACCATAAGCAAGATTGCATATTACTATCTATTTCATATTCTTTATGTAGGATCACTTGGCATTTTTAAGAGGGGGTGTGAATTGGTGTAATAAAACTTTAAACCAATTTCACAAGAAAAATATGGAAGTTAAAAATCGACTTATAACAAAGCTCAAATCCAAAAGTTCTCAGTAAAAAACAAGTGCAATAATGATATAAGCGAGAATGCAAGATGATAAGTAAAACAAGCAAGAAAAATACAAACTCAAGATACAAGAGTTGTTGATGAGGTTCGACTAACGCCTACATTCCCGCTTCAACTTTTCAACCTTGAGATCATAGGAGATCCACTAGCTTTTGTTCTTTTCAAAATAGGGCAAGAAAACCATTTACATCAACACATTTTCAAACCTTTATTAGAAAAGCCCGAGTGGTAAGGTGGAACCTCTATTACAAAGGAGCTAACCCTCAATAATTATATAAAACTATGCACTCTTAACTATCTCTCTTTTACAATTGCATACTCAAGAACAAGAGAGAAAACAAAAGATTCAACAATTTTGGCTCAAAAAATTAAAGACTTGATTTCTCCTTGATGCTTGTGTCTTTCTTGAAGCTTCATCTTCACTATACACCTTTGGGACATCTTTTATAGTCCCTTTCTATCAATATAGCCATTCTATACCTTTTCGAATGAATTTGATTAAAAAAAATATAGTTTTTGGGTCTTTTCTACGATCCACTAGTCAACCGTTATCCTAATCTATCGACTGATCTGCCAAAATATAGTCGGTAGAGTTGCACCGGCCGATCGCTCCTTTGCAAAACCAGTTCACCGTTGTGAAACTATTGATTCTTCTTGATAGACATGCACTATTTTGATTATAACTCTCTGAACAGATATTTGATTGATGCAATTATTAATTCTTTGGAAAGCTAACAAAAACATCTACAACATTTATATTCATTCCTAAATCCATATCGGTTGGGAACATCTTCAGAAATCTTTTTGAAGTTTGATAAACTTGTTGACTGCGAAAGTCAGTTGACCAAGCTTGTGAGTTGGTTCATCCGACCTTCGGAATTTTTGCATTATTATAGGATCATTTTTATTTCAGTTAGAAGTTTCAGATGAATCTTTCATCTATCTTCCTACCACTCAAACAATATATTAGTAAACACATGTCAATCCAAAACATAAATAGGATGGTCAATAATTAATATGAAATCTAACATATAGAACTACTTTTTTCCAAATTAATACTTTTGTATAGTTTTAGTTACTTGAGCCTTGTATCACGAAAACATAATGTATAAGGAATAAAGCCTATGTTCCAACACTTTACATTATTTTCTGAATGTAAAAGTTCACACACTTATGTTCAAACACTCGTATTTTGGCAATCACAAACTTACATGAGATTAAGTATTCATGACTTGTCAAGTTTACATCTTTGCAAGGAATATTGGTTGGACAACTTTAGGCATTAACAATGTTAGCTTCAAATTAGGAAAGGAGGTCAAATAAATTGGATGAATCAACATAGCCAACCAAATGAGATGAAATATCAAGATTTTGGGCGAACCATAACCGTTTCAAACTGACTTATTGTTGCAAGTTTCTCCACCAATCGATTGACAAATGTACAACTGATGCCCCCAATCAAAATGGTGCTAGCACACTTTTAATACAAACATATTCTGGATGAGTGGATGACCTAAAAAGTAGTCGACCCGGACTGTAGAAGTAAAAAAAATCAATTTATTTAAACCACTAAATATTTAGACATCTTTTAGGAACCTAGTTCCTTTATTTATTAGGATTTAATAATATTTCCTTATGATTATATTTGTTTTAATGTTTTTCTTTTAGAATTTGATAGTTATTAGGATCATTATTGGGTTTGACCTCATAAATAGGAGTCTTTGAACTTTTATTATCATGCTATGAGAATTGACATTTCTTTTGATAACTTGCTTGAAGCAATTATCTTGGAGGCTTTACCCCCTCGAAGTTGTCTATTAGAGGTTTAACCCCCCTCGTAGTTGTCTATTGGAGGTTTGATCCCTCGAAGTGATTAAGTTTGGAATCTAGTTGGACTAAGATCCTAACATTTGATATCAAAGTTGTTTGATCTTCATCGGATAGTTATGATATTATTGACTCTTTGTTGGACTAAGAATCTAGTTATCTTCATATTTGATTACCATTCACCTCGATCGTCTATTGTTGTCGCATCATTCACCATCTACATCATCTTGCTCAACACAACCGCTCGCAGAAAATGAATCTGCCTCTATCCACCTCATTAGTCATCCACATCGTTTGTGATTGCCACATCATCGTTATCCTCCTGTCACCACCAACCATTGCACCAACTCGTCAGACGAATGCGACATTATATCTTCACATCCTAAGTTATCTATTTTTTATCGCCTTTCTCAAAATGAATTTTTGTTGCATTCATATATTGAAGAAAATTGGAAAAAGATTGAAAAAAGTACAAATTCTAAGAAATAAAGAAAAGTTAGTCAAAATTCAACAATTGATGATAGTATTGGAGTATCAGACTTGTTTTGAGCAACTATCGAATCATGCTAAAAAAATGGAGCGAACATCAATTGTTCGAAATATTTGTTGAAGGATTTCTTCTTGATGTTTGACAAAATGTAAAAGATGAACACCCTAATACTATGGTTGCTACTATTTCAACTTCTGAATGGTTGAAGGTGTCCATCAAGACGAAGTTCAAGCAACCCAAAAGAAGGCACAAACATAACAACATTTCCAACCAAACTAAAAGATCTACTCCACAATATGACATAAATAATATTGAAGACAAGTCATTTGTAATTCAACCTTTGAGTGAGTCAAAAAGTTTTTAGAAGATTCGTCTACTGTAAAAAATGAGATAGATGCAATTCAACTAGAAGTGAGCCAAAAGATCATGAAGATGAGTCATCCACTATAGTTTGCATTGAAATTAATGTCAAAGCATTCATCTACAATTCAATATCGCAATGAGGCTAAAAATTGAAGAAGAGTTATATGTTGTTAATGCAGATTAGAAACCATCAAAGCTTGAGATCTGCCAACATGTGAAGAGTTCAAAACTCAACAAGACTATTTGATTTGTATAATGCATCAACAAAATTTGATGAGAAAAAGATTGATGCGTGCTAATGTGATGGGAAAATTCTCTAACAAGTGCACTAGTTATTATTAAGTAATAGTTTAATGAGTTATTGTTCCCACAAGGATTGCATTCTACCTTCATCTAATCACACAAACTAATGAGAGGTATACATTTCGATTGGATAAAATGATTTTTCAACAGATAAAATAAAAATAAAATAAACTTTAAAAATATGATCAATAGGAACTATGATGACATCAAGCTCCGGCCCATGATGCATAAAGATAAGTAGGAAAAAATAGATTTTACCTTAGGTTATAATAAAAATTCAATTTATATCAATTCTTAAGAAGATTAGGGTTTTCTAAAATTATGACTTTCTCTCTAGAATGAGACAACTATCTCAATCCTAAGAGATTGATTGCTCCTTTTCAAATGACAATCTAACCTAATAGGAGGATTGCTATGGATGTATAAATTATTGGTACTCGAAAAATAGTTGTCCTACAGGGTGAAAACAATGATTGAATCTTTATATTCTGAGTGTTGCCTTGAACTTTGTTTAAGGACAAGCAAACATTCAAGATAGGGGGAGTTGGATGCATGCATATTCTAACATGTTTTGAGGCATAAATTTAGACTTATTTTGATTAATTTTGCCACAGCATGTATCTGTTTTATTGTTTATTTGTTTCTGTTAGTTCGAGTCGAGATTCCACAGAAGTTTTGGTGATTATTTGCAAGAAACCACTTAAATAGAGAGAGGAATGGGTAGAAGAGATTTCACAGTGAAAACAATAAACTTTAGAAGCAAAGGATCATAATATATGGATTTCACGTGCCTTACAAGTCATCACTATCGTGACAGAGGCCTCGCATGCCAAAAAACAAGTGTTACGGGTCGTGATATCCCATCACAGACCATTACAAGGTATTACATGGGCCATTATGCAAGTTACAACCTCTACAGTGATGAAAAATCAAAGTTTTACCACATCACGAGTCGTTATATGAAGTTACAGACCTTAAGTGACAAGAAATATAAGTTTTTAGGGTGAATACCCTATGTTACAGGTCTTTACAGCTCATCACGGGTCATTACATGGTATTTCATGGCTCACAACATCCATCACGGGCCGTTACAAACAGTTTCACAACCCATTAGATATGTTATAGCCCACACGCACAGTTTCTCCCGTTCTCGCTCAAACTCGGATCTTTTGGAGAAATTTTAGTGGGAAAAATATTCCTAACCTATCCAAACTCTTTGGGGATAAAAAAATATTATTAAGAATATTTGAAGGTGTTTTGAAGGATTAAATCTCAGCCACAAAGTTAATTACGAATTCAACAAAGATTTTCTTATCTTGACACGAAAAGGTTTCCAATCTTTATGGAAATCTAGAAACCCTTTGAAGGGTATAAATACACATGTTGTGCTAGGATATGCTAGGTTGTGCTAGAACATTCTAGGAGCCTGCAACATGTACCTACAAGTCAAGGACGTGAGAGCAACTTGAAGGGCAGCTGAGAAGATTTCTGCATGGTACACTCATTAAGATGACCGTGAAGGAGTTCATCATAAAATTCAGAAGAGTACTCTCTGTTTTACTTTATGTTGGGATGATATTTTCTGTAACTCTTTAGACAATCTCTTTTTTGTAATAGTCTTAATATCTAGACCAAACTTTTGGACCCTTTTCATTATTGATTATAATTTATTTCATTCTTATCAACATGATTGCTAAGTGCATTTCTTTTCTTCAATTTTGATTGAATTAATTAGTTGACTATTGACACGTACTCTATTAGTTTATGATCTCTGTAGAACTAATTACTGACTTTTTAGTTGAAGCAATTTATGTCTTGTCTTGTTGATCCATTAAGGATTGTTACATTTGTGGTCTATTGAATTATCCAGTTAAGGGTGGTTCAATAGTCTCGGAATACATCGCCTTGCATCCTAATCTAAGTAGATTGAGAGTAGAGCCATTAAGGAGTACTTTTAATTTTATTAGGATTGAGGATAGTTGGTTTACCCGTTAAGAGAGGTCATATATTAGATGTTCCTAATCCATCTAAGGGTCAAATTTATTCATCTTGCTGAAATCAATTACTATTAAGGTGATATCAAGTTTGTTCATAATCTTATCTTATCCCTCATTCTAATGTCTTAGGCATCTTTAGTTTACTTTTACCTTTCTGTTACTTCATTTTCTTCATCCTTTTATAACTCATTGTTATATCCTATTAGCTAGGGATTTGTCAATGAATCCACACAATTCGCTTGATTACTTGAACTTTCATCTTTCCAATATTCTTCACCATGCAATGTCCAATTCAAGTAATCCACCCAAAAGCCCTTCCGGTATAAATTCATCTTGACATAATATCTTAGTTTTAGTTTCTTATTCTTACAATCGGGCACATGGACGTCGATTGCGACCAAGAGAATCAGTTGTGCCTCGTGCTTCATATGCAAATATTAAGAATTCACCAACTCCGTCCTTAAAATTTTCATGAATATAACCATTGTCATCTTTCTACTGAAAAATCCAACTTCGATCAAGTCTCAATATACTACATAAATATGAACAAAACTTGATTAAATATGAACTAAACATAATAAAACAAAATTGATACGAGAGCATGCCCTCGTCAACCGTTGCAAGGTGTAAGGAGGGCGTCGTGCCGGCCCTCTATGAGGAGGGCTACTGGTGACTGCCCTCCTCACTGTGAGGAGGACAGTCCTCCACATAGTGAGGAGGGTCACCGGTGCCATTGAGAGGAGAAGAAATCGAGGGAGGTGAGGGGAACTGACGAGGGAGTTGAGGGAGAGTGATACTTACATCGTCAGATGGCACACGACGGCGATGTATGGCAAGCGGCAACGAATGTTGGCGACAGAGCAGCAATGAAAAAATAAACAAAAAGAAGATAAGAGGGAACTAGAAGCACGGGAATTAGCAACATACCACAACCATCACAAATCTATCGCTAGTTTTGATTTTTTTAGAAAAAAATAACTTAACGACTACTTTAAGTTGTCCCAAATTTTGTCGTTATTTCCATCCTAATTCGTAATAATTATTATCTAAAAATAAAAGAAATCATTCATTTTTACTCGTCGTTATTTCATCTCAAAAGTGTCACTAGTAGTGACAGATTAGCGATAGATCATGGGCGGAGCCAAGGGGGTGCACTATCACCCCCTATACTCCATTAAATAGTTCTCTTACTAGTCATGGGTCATCATTGATTGCTTGTGCTGAAGCATAGAGGTGAACCACTTCTATGTGGAGGTCTTAGGTTCACTTCCCCTTACATTTTTTATCTTTTTTTTATTTTCCCTATACTTAGTTTACCTTTTTCATTTTTACTTCCTTATTATTTATTCTTTACTTTTACTCAAATATTATCTAATATACTCTTTCCATAAGAAATATACTTATATTATATTGATATTTATTCATTCATTAACAGTATTATTTATATATACTACAATATACATTTCTCCTTATTAGTCTATAATTGTAGCATAATAATCTAATTATTTATTTTATTACATGCATACTTCTATTTTCTTATTATTTATTCTTTATCTTTGCTAAAATATTAGCTTATATTATTTTAAAAAAAATATTTATTTATATTAATATTAAAGTTTATTAATTCACTAAAAATAATATCTAAATACACACACAGATATATATGTATATATANATGTCCAACATATAGGAGATCTACATGGTCATCCATACAATGCCTCATAAGGCGCCATTCCGATGCTCGAATGATAGCTGTTATTATAAGTAAATTCCACTAATGGCAAATGTGAATGCCATGTTCCTTGCCAATCTATTGCACATGCCCTTAACATGTCTTCCAATGTTTGTATGGTCCTTTCACTTTGACTATCGCTTTGAGGATGAAAAGTCGTGCTATAATTTAGCCTCATCCTGAATGCATCTTGGAATCCTCTCGAAAATTTTTCAGTAAACCTCGGATCTCTATCTGATACTATAGAAACCAGAATCCCATGCAAACGAATAATCTCTTTCACATACAATTCCATTAAACTTTTGGTGGATTGTTTGGTCGTTATGGGTAAGAAGTGTGTTGATTTTGTCAACCTATCAACAATAATTCATATAGCATCATGTCCTTATCTCGTCTTCAGCAAGATTGAGACAATATCCATCATTATATGTTCCCATTTCCATTCCGGCAACTCTAATGATTGTAGTAAACACGGTGGATATATATATATATATATATATATATGTGTGTGTGTGTGTGTGTACTTATGACTATATGATATATATCTACTTATTATTCTATCACACGTATAAAAGTTTGTTTTCTAAAAAAAAATATCAATATTGTCAATTTTTTTTATTTCATTATTATTTTATTCAATTATGAATTAGTGTTATAATACATATCCATATTTCTAAATGTTCTCATTGTATTTTCATTCTTTTTTTAAAATAAAAAAGTAAAATTTATATAAATATCTTGAATTATATTATGCCATGCAAATAAATTATTAAAATTATCAATGAAAATATAGATTAATGTTCAAAATATTTTTTTTATTATATGAGCAATTGTGCACCCACTGAATAAAAGTTCTAGCTTCGTCACTGCGACAGATATATCTTTTGTTAATCGTTTGTCGCTAAAATTCATTATTCTTGTAGTGTGTGATATTTGATAGCATTTTTATTATGATGAGATCAAGTTCTCACTTTCTGAAGAAAGAAGAAATTGGTTTTTGATCCTATCACACCTCTCTTGTGTGGCAAAAAGGAAACAACCAAAAGTGTAGACAAATTTGGACAATCCTACATGATTAAGTTTATAGTTGTGAAAGATCTAACAAGATAGGAAACCTAAACAAACTGAGGAGAGGAGTATTTGGACATTGATAGAGGAAGAATCATGTCGGCAGATATAAAAGAAGAAGAATTCGCTCAATAAATAAGATCTTCCACCAAGATTGTTCGAGATCCACAAATATTTTATCTTTTGTTTATAATCTTTTATGAACATTTTCATCTAAACCCTTCACCCAACTACTAGGGGTGAAAGTGGCTTGAGTGGATCTTTAAGTGTAACGCCCCGCGAGCGCGCCCCACACGTAGTCGAATCGATGTCCGCAACGCGTCGAGACTGCTCCCGAGGCAATACAAGAATACGATGAACAATCACAGTGGAAAATGATAAAAATCAACAATATAACAACAGCGGAAATGATTAGTCAATACGATACAATAGTCATAAGAACACATAAAGTTAACTTACAACATCAAAGCTCATGGCTTATACATAGTCTTGAGCTACATAGCTTGATACAAAGACTCGACATACAGAAAATAAAGAAAAGGTCTACTAATAGGCCGTACAAGACTCTTTACATGCCATGTGCAACCTTTTATCAGAGCAGCGCCACCATCCCTATGTCTATCGGCCTGTAGGATCAAATGCAGGGGCAGAACCCGTGAGCTTTCGCCCAGTATATAAAACAATAGGAATAATGATAACAATAGCAATAATGATCAATGAAATAATATGATCTCAATATAACAATGAACAATAATGATTAAGTCGCTATATCTTGGGACTTTAACCGTTTTCATATAAAAAACAATGACTAACATGAACACTTAATACATTAGGCGTCCTAATGTTCAATATCAATAACAATATGTGTCCATGCTAGACTTATCTTGTTTGTTGCCATTTGATGACCGGAAGCCTCCTTTGTGACTTCCTTAATCCGTCCCCATATAATCGTCCCCCTATGAAGCCGTCCCCATTTTCAATATGAGCCTTGCTCATTTCAATAACAATCTCCATCCGTGATCCATCAATAATAATATCGAATGGTTTCTTGAACCATTTATCTGTCAACCATCAAATGAGCAACCCTATATTCAATTCAATCAATTTTATGTGAGCCTTTAACAATCATTGGAGGATTCGGGTAACCTTGATCGGCCAATGTGGGTTAGCTAAACCTTGGGACGCACTAGCTCCCGTGGACTCTGAGCGAATCAATCCACCAATTCCCACGTCTGAGCTCAATAGGTGGGAGGCATCTACCTCCTCAATATTTGGCAGGCGCCCAATATGGGTTCCAATATGCCAATTCAATCAATCAATACATCAATACATTAACCATTTAACCTATTACGACTGAGCATGCAATACGTGATCTAGGTTATCAATCAATGACTCAATACTTTAAATTCAATACGATAAATGATTTTGGGTCAGGGTCGGTCGACCCCTTCCCTAGGTCGGTCGATCAGCTCCCATAAAGGGGTCGTTAGACTTGTGGGTCGATCGACCAGTGCATCGACTGACCTTCTATTCTGATGTCACCTGACATCGATCAACATGAGGGTCGATCAAAACCCGTTCGACCGACCTTCTATTCTGAAGTCGTTCAGGTTCGACCAATATATAGTCGGTCGGACCTTTAAGCGCCTAAAACCAGATAGTCAGTCGAACCCTCCCCTGAGGTCGGTCGACGGACTTGCGTTAGATTCAGAAAATAAAATGTGAACCTAGGGTTTTCTCTAAGTTTTCATTTCTGATCAAAACCTCAATCAATTTGTGATACATTACAATATCATACTCAATCAATAGTCAGGTTCAACTCAAAGCATATCGATTCTATCATATGAACCCTAATCACAATAATTCATAACTATGAACTTGAAGAAGAGTGTTTCGTGCATGAGCTGTCCTAAACAGAAATAATGTCATAATAGCCCTAAAATTCATGTTTCTATATCATTTGACAATCAATAAACCACATTGGCGCAAGGCCAATGTGGGGATCCATTTACATACCTTCAATGCCCTAAAATTCCCTCTCTTTCTCCCTTGTTCTTCTTCTCCTCTTTTACTTTAACTTCCAGTAGCTTTTCTTCCTTGATCTCCCTTCAAAGTCCCCTCTCTTCCTTGTGATTTGTTGCTGCAAATCCAGTTAGAAGCCTTCAATTTTCGGATGCAAGGAAGGGGCTGATATTCCAATGCTCATGAAGAGAGAATTGGGAGAAGAAAGAGGTAAAAATCTGGCATTTTGGTTTATATACTTGAGGGAGAGTGAGAGTGAGTGGGTTTGGGGGTCAAATAGCATGTTGACAAGTGGTTGTCCCACTTACTATTTTCTTTCTTTTTCTTTTTCATTTTCTCTTTTCTTTTAATGTTTTCTTTTAATTAGGGCATATATTACATTCTACCCCTCTTAAAAGAAAATTCGTCCTCGAATTTGAATCAATTTAAACATTTACCAAGTAAGTGTGGGAATTAAGCTTTCATTTCTTCTTCGAATTCTCATGTCGCTTCCTCACCTTGGTGATACTTCCATGCAATCTTTACCATCGGCACGACCTTGTTGCGAAAAAAATGCTCGTGATAATCCAAGATCTTTATCGGTTGTTCTTCATATGTCAAATCTCTCATTTAGTTGGGTTCTTCAATCGCCAATACGTGTGATCTATCATAATTATACTTTCTTAGCATCGACACGTGAAAAACATTACGAATCCGAGCATAAGATGGCGGCAATGCCAATCTATATGCCCCTTCGCCAACTTTCTCCAATATCTCAAAAGGTCCAATGTACCTTGAACTCAATTTCCCTCTTCGGCTAAATCACATAACTCCTTTTGTTGGCGATGTCTTCAATAATACCTTATCCCCAACTTTGTAAATTTGCTCCTTTTTGCCTTTATCCACATAGTTTTTTTGTCGACTTTGGGCAGCTCGCATTCTTTCTTTAATTCTATCGACTTTTTCAGCATACTTCATCACGATTTCTGGCCCAATTAATCTTGTTTCTCCCACTTATGTCCAACATATAGGAGATCTACATGGTCATCCATACAATGCCTCATAAGGCGCCATTCCGATGCTCGAATGATAGCTGTTATTATAAGTAAATTCCACTAATGGCAAATGTGAATGCCATGTTCCTTGCCAATCTATTGCACATGCCCTTAACATGTCTTCCAATGTTTGTATGGTCCTTTCACTTTGACTATCGCTTTGAGGATGAAAAGTCGTGCTATAATTTAGCCTCATCCTGAATGCATCTTGGAATCCTCTCGAAAATTTTTCAGTAAACCTCGGATCTCTATCTGATACTATAGAAACCAGAATCCCATGCAAACGAATAATCTCTTTCACATACAATTCCATTAAACTTTTGGTGGATTGTTTGGTCGTTATGGGTAAGAAGTGTGTTGATTTTGTCAACCTATCAACAATAATTCATATAGCATCATGTCCTTATCTCGTCTTCAGCAAGATTGAGACAATATCCATCATTATATGTTCCCATTTCCATTCCGGCAACTCTAATGATTGTAGTAAACACGGTGGCCTTTGATGCTAAATCTTTACTTGTTGACAAATCAAACACTTTGACATAAACTTGGCAACCTTTCTTTTCATGCCTTTCCACCGAAAACTTCTTTGGAGATCTTTATATATTTTTGTGCTTCCCGGGTGGATAGCAAATTCAAACTTATGACATTCTTCTAAAATCTCCTTTCTTATTTCCTTGTCATTAGGAACTCATAATCGATTCCTATATCTGATTTCTCCATCATGCCCATATTCGAATCCAGTATGCTCCTTATTGCACAATGACACTATATAGTCATACTCCACATCATTCATTTGTGCTCGAAGTATCCTCTGGACAAGATCTAATTGAACTCCAAATTGTGCCATTAGCATTGCACCATATCCAATAGGATTCGGCCTCCACTAAACAATCTCCTCAAATAAATTCCATTCTCAAACTCTAACAGAAGCTCCCTTCCCATTTTCTGCTCAATGCATCCGCCACTGAATTGGCCTTCCCTAGATGATATAAGATGGTAAGATCATAATCTTTTAAAAATTTCAGGCATCTTCTTTGTCTCATATTCAGCTCCCTTTGTGAGAATATGTACTTTAAACTTTTATGATCCGAGTACACCTCAAATACTTCACCATACAAGTAATGCCTCCTGATGAAGCAAAATCTTGTGTCGAAAATACAAGTGGTGGTACCAAGTTTCAGAACGTCAATGGCTTAACAGTTCTGGACTTGGGGGGACCTGGACATAAACAAACAATCAACAAGACTTAAAAATAAACCTAAACACACAACTCCAACAACAAGTATATGATTATCCTTGTAGTATTTTAGGGTCGAATCCATAGAAAATTCAGAAATTCACAACTCAACCTCTCTATTCTACCACGAATCAAAATCAAGGATAAATATCTTTTGTGCAGAAATTCAGGTAAACTAAAATCTGAAAAGAAAAATAAACTAATATTTTTGGTGTTTTTAGATAAATAGAAATAGAACCAATATGAAGATAGAACAAATCACTCAAATATGAAAAATAGCCAGGACATGGGAGTCATTTGCGAACCCTACTTGCTAATGAACACTTGAAACTCAAATAATGTCGACTTGGGACGTTAAGGAATCAAACCTAGTTATTCTCGCAGTCAAGACTTGAGCCTAAATCCCTAGAGGTTTTTCCCATAACTCTCCCGAATGTCATGGCTAACCCCTCTCCAATCTCCCCTAGATATCCATAGGAGCCTCTCAGATCCCCCATGAGTACCTGAGACGAAGGGGTCGAGCCTCTCGAATCCCGATCCCTCGTGAATATCAGATACAAAGATAAGAGCTACTATTAATCTACTTCGATGGAGAGATTAAGCCTCTCGGATCAACCTTCCATCGGGGACGAGATAACAAATAGCCCACGACATTCAAACTCAAATGTGCAAAACGTTAATAGCGAGAACCACAATCTAGATATTCCCAAATGGAATGGGTTGAGCCTCTCGGATCCCAACCTCCATGGAACATACAACTTGTGTGTCACAACATAAAAATCAGCGCGTACAGAAAACACATAACAAAAGGGAAGATTGGAAAGTCAAATGGAAACTCAAATGCATGAATAGATAAGTTCATATAACAAGTAGGTGTTCTCAAATCATCCTATGTCCAGGCCTAATCATTTAGCCTTTAACAATAATTAAACACATCACAACTAACATCAAAACACAAGAGTTCATCATTGGAGATTAATATAAGTAAGA
>LTAE01001580.1:3483-44289 GCA_001647135.1 Pontederia paniculata | reverse complement strand
TAAAAGGTAGAAGTGCTCAATATTAATTGTTATATAAGAAAAATCCGAAAATGAGTTGAGAGATGAGATTTCAAAATGATACACCTTAACCAAGTTTATGCAGAGGTATAACACATGGATGTCAAATTCACTTAGACAAATATGTAAAATTAAACTTGAGCATGACTTTGATTTCATATACGAATCAAGGTATGAAGTTTCAAGTTAGTTATGAACATACTTATCGACGATTCATTTCATCCATAATCACGAGCAACTAATTTCATGAGGCACATGAATTCTGAAGTTGGCCAAAATTTTCACAAAAGCAACCTAAGAAGTTCGTTTAAAAGGTAGAAGTGCTCAATATTAATTGTTATATAAGAAAAATCCGAAAATGAGTTGAGAGATGAGATTTCAAAATGATACACCTTAACCAAGTTTACGCAGAGGTATAACACATGGATGTCAAATTCACTTAGACAAATATGTAAAATTAAACTTGAGCATGACTTTGATTTCATATACGAATCAAGGTATGAAGTTTCAAGTTAGTTATGAACATACTTATCGACGATTCATTTCATCCATAATCACGAGCAACTAATTTCATGAGGCACATGAATTCTGAAGTTGGCCAAAATTTTCACAAAAGCAACCTAAGAAGTTCGTTTAAAAGGTAGAAGTGCTCAATATTAATTGTTATATAAGAAAAATCCGAAAATGAGTTGAGAGATGAGATTTCAAAATGATACAATGAAAACATAAAAAATATGACATTAAAATTTTGCATTTCTTGTGGAGCAAATTTTTAAATGTTGAATGGACTAAAAGTTTATAAATTAAGGTTTTGTGAACAATCATATTCTTCTATTAGACCAAATATTCGGGTATAAAAAAAAGAATAAAAAATGTCTTCAGGTAGCCGGAACTATTCAGAAGATTGCCTTTTCTACCTCATCCCATGTGGATTGTTTAATTTCATCATTTTTCCCTCATTTTTTTGGTTCTTTTATGCTCCATAATTACAAAGTTGTTTCTTCTCCCTAAGGAACTTGGATGAGAATTAAGAGAGGGTCCCTGATTGAGAATATTCTTCCAACAGAGAAGCCACTGGCTTAAATTTGATTTATTTGTAGTAATGAGAAACCCATATGTATACAAATGGAACCGTTTGTAATTAACTTTGTTATAATCTCAACTTGTGTTTCCAACAACTATCATGCATGTGTTGAGTTTTGTTTATACCTTTTTTTTTCTGATAATACACGCGTTTGATATTTTATATATATATGGATATGTATCAAATAGTGCCACTTCCAACTCCGTCCTGCTGGAACAGATCACAATATCTCAGTTCAGTGAGCTGGTTTCATTTCATGTGTCAGACAATTTGGCCGTCGAATCTGAAGCTTTTTATCTGACTGAATTAAATGTCTACAGATGCTTCGCCCTCTCGGCATAAAATTAATACTCTTAATATCAAGGAAAATTGAATTTAAGTCAAGAATCCATTAATGACCTTTTATTTATTACCAAGTTAATTATCGCTAGGGGCCTAGGGCCCTTGTGATTGAGATCCATGTTTGTTGATCGACTTGCTTCTGGCTATTATTTTCCCTTCTGGCATATTATTTGATTTCTCAAAGATATCATTAAATTTGAGTAATTTAATATTTTAAAAAATTAACAATTTTATTGTTGAACGATATTCAAGTTTATTAATATCTTATTAATTTAATATTTTATTAATTACATATCTGACGAATAATGCGACCAAAATAAACTCTAACTAAAATAATTTCTTTAATAATTTAGAACCACTATTTTCATTTTCTCATAATATAATTTTGCTAATTAAATATGAAGATCAATTATTTTTTTCTGTTTTCCATTTGCATTTACAACTTGCTCGTGCTTTACACGTGGAACGTCCCCCCCGAGTGATCAGCAATGGTGTTAAATTGTATTGCAGGAATTGCATGGCCTACTGTTGGCCTGGCCACTGTCTCTGCGTGCTCATCGATTCAAGTTTTTTTTTCAGGCATTTGCAAAATATTAGCACTATAATTTTGTGTTACAACTTTTAATCGGTTCATATTTTGTTTCTAAAATATTCGATCTACATTAATTTAATTCCCTAATTTTATAATAATCCTCTATCTTCATAACTCCGATATCCATGTTAAAAATAATATTTAGCTCAAATAATACAAAGTATAAAAAGAAACTCTCAACAAAGGCGCATCTTTTCCATTTTTTTTTGCTTCTAAAATTTAAATTATTATTTAAATCAGTGGATGTCATGTAAGTGCTGAGCTGAGATTATTGTCTTGATTATTTGATTCATACATAAAATTTTGGAGGAGAATTTTCGCAATAAAGAGTGTTGTTCAACTAGAAAAAAAAATGAAAAGAATTACAACTGGTTATTAGAAGTACAAAAGAAAATAATACAAAGTTAAAGAAAATTGCATGAATATATTAAATATAAAGTTTAGAAACATACCGACAAGGAATTTAATAACGAGTGAAACTTACTCCATATTTAACGGCACTACACACATTTACATACATCTCCTTATATGATTCTATCAAATGATTGCATATGATCTCTTAAATTCTTATTTATTATTTTTTATTTTGCATGCATACCAATATCTAGAAATTTAATGGATCGAACTAATTTAATTTCAATGTTCAGATACAATCTTTTCTTTTCCTTTGATAATTCTTATTTTATGATTTGTTAGAAGATTAAAAATATGATATCATTTATGACAACGATTCAAAAGATCTTTTCCATTAATAAATTTATTGTCCATCTGATTGCTTTATTTCCCATCCTAAAATCATGATACATTTGGTAGAAAAATTATACCCAATCAACAAATATTGCCATTGATTCCTCAATAAATGGTGAAATGAAAAGATACTTTCTTTTATAACTAAGGAGATTATTTTAAATGTGTACTTACTGCCACCCAAACTTTTAATGTGACGATTTTAGAGTATTTTGTTATTAACTATACTTTATCTTTATCATTAACTCAAATATACCCTCTAATTTTAATTTATAATAAAAATACATTCAAAATTTAAGTTCGTAACTAAATTATCATTTTACATATTATATAAAGTCATCTATGCTATTATTTATATCATCTCATTTTTTATATTTTTTATATATATATATATATATATATATATATATATTCATACCATATTATAGTACACTAATATGATAAAAGACTTTAAATTTTATAAAAAAATATAATTAAAAATCTTGGTAGAACAGAATAAAAATTAAATTAATTAATTAAAAAATAATTTAGAATCAATCAAATTTTCAAAATACTTTAAACTTCAAACTAGAAATTACTTATCAATAACATCAAATTATATTTCAATTTAGTTCAAAATTATATTAAACTATTAATCTTGTATGGATGATTTAAAATAAAAGTATTTTTTTCTTGATCATCTTTGCAATATGAATTTTGAAGTTCAAATTCAAAATAAGAAAAAATAAATTATTTAAATTTATTGAATGAGATTGGATTGAGTTGAATTTTATTTTTTTAGCGACTTTGATAGAATTTAACTTTTGAGAGTTAAATATTTTTTTTATCTAATTATATAATTATAGTTAAATTAGTATCAACTGTGATCGCACTATATTTTTAAAATTAGTATACTATAATAAGATAAGAAAATACATAATTTAGGGATAGTTTTTAATTATAAATTTAAAATTGGACGATATTTTTATTATAAATCAAAGTTAAAAAGTAGAAATGGATTAATGCTAAAGCTAAAAGATAACTAATAAAAAATACTCGATGATTTTACCTTTTGAGTGACTATAACAATAAACTAATGTACAATTATATCATAATATTTTTGGGGCATAATTAATTTATCTTATTACAAATCATACTATCTATGATAAATAATACTTATATAGTGTGTACATATCAAACTCGAGATATATTTGGACTATGAAGAGTTATCGTTTCACTTAAGTCCCTATTAATCATCATCATCATTTTTACAATATATAAAATAGTATAAGATAATGATGAAATAAATATAAAAAGTGACATTAAAATTTGAAAATCGCCCATAAGGGGTCCAATTGGCATTTGCACTAATCTCAATATGAACAGACATTCTAACTAAAAAAAAGTTATACAACTGAATAATAAAATGTTGGGTGTACGAACAATAATTAATTCGAAAATGTAGAACCTTCACTGAGATGGAATATTTTACAGGGGTTGTAATGTCCAAAACATGCCTGTCACAAAGGGCATGAGATAAAGTGAGATTATTGAGGAGAAGTAGACATTTTTTAGGCTAATTCTTAGACGAGAAAATATGTGCATTCAATAAATGCAAAATGAAGACGAAAGATTGATAACAAAAGCAAATAATGTTTTTACAAATGTTATTTTTTATATCTATTTAAATTCTCGATATTCACAGTTATTAGGATCTAATTAATTTAAAGTCGAGATAAAGAAAAAAAATATTCATCTTAAATTCTGAAGTTCCATCTTAATCTTATTAGTTCTCGATTTTTGAATTCCGAACATATCTTTATTAATTAAATATATCAATTAAACTTCATTTCTATAAATATTATTATTTTATTATAAAATGTAGACTCCTGTTGAGGAAGAAGAATTTGATTTCTTTTTTTTTTTCGATAAGCAAGATTTGGTTTCTTAATGATCTCTCCACCAAAAAGAATAAAAATATAGTCACTTAATATATGTTCCGAAACCGTTCTAAAATCATTGCCACGAAGACGTCCAATATACCATGAAGGTCATAAATATTTAAATCCCTAGAAGCATTCAACTCACAAATTTTCTCTCTCTATCTCCCCCGATGCACATTCAACTCAGACTTTGTACAGTGAGGAAAGTGTTGGACCTTGTAGCCAATGGATACTGTTCGAAAACATTTATGATAAAACGAGTACTTTATTAAAAAACGAGTACATTAGACCTTGGAACAAACTACTGGCATTTAGTTAACTTCCCCATTGCTAATTAATATATATAGTGCAATAGTATTTATTATACAGTACAACTGTTAGCTTAGATAAACTAATTTTTAAAATAGACGAGTTATCATGTTAGCCCAATATTAATATCTGATTAATTCAAAATCAACACAAATATCAAGATATATTTCTAGGACAAATTGATGATTTCAGATATTAAACTCGATGCTAATAACTATTGTCATATTTGAAACACAACTCTATTTTTATTGATTAATAAGAGATGCATAAATCTTGTATTATTAAAAAAATCATCATTTCAATATTTTTTATGGACATTTGAATTATTGATTAATAAAAAAATGTTCTATTTGACTCTTTCTCGTCCGTCAAATTTTTTTCTAAAAAATAAGGAGCATATCCTTAGAATTTAGGGACCTTGGAACAAGTCGATGCGGATAATGGACGTCTAGTATTACTCTGAAAGCCAAATGCTGCATTTTAAGCATTTGACATTTTCGTAGGGTGCACAGATTTCGTATCAAAACTTGATATGTTCAATCTGATAAGATATTTTTTCCTTTGTTTTCTTCTCCTTTTCTTTTTTATTTGCAGCGAGCTACTTCAAAGTAGCATTTGTAAAAAAAAATCAATGGCACATGGGAGTTAAGTTTTGTATGTCAAAATTGGATTTGCCTCCTAAGTCATGTTGTAGATCTGATCAAATCAAAGAAAAAATGGTGTCAAGAATATGACATTTCGTGTTGTATTACAAATTGAAGAATTTGATTTTCAAAGAGGAAGTTGTTTCATTTGCATTTTCTTTCATAATTAATTGTTATTTTTAATTTTTCAAGTAAAGTGGATAATCAAATTTGTCTTTCGTTTCATTTTAAACATATAATCTTATTTGGTATTGATATCATTTATTATCAAATAATGCAAGAAAATTATCGACGCCTATATAATAAAGAATTATACTAAGATATTTTCATCTTTTGTGACTTTAATTTATAGTCATTTTAACTTGAAAGTGAATATATGGTGTATTATATGAAAAAAATGAATATGTTATATACTTAAGTATATAATATTATGTTATTTATCCTCGTAAAATATTTGATTTATGGTGGATGTTATTTTTTTATTAAGTCTTTTTTACAATAAATTTAATATTCTAAAATTTTAAAAAATAAACAATATAATATAATTTATTTAATATAGCATCTATATTAAATCTGTATTATATAAATATAATGTATTTTAATTTTACCTACTTTGTCGCTCCGTCCCTTGGTATATGCTTGGAGGTTTTCAGATACGATATCTCTTTCGAAGTTTGTTATCATATAACTATCATCAAATAAATACATGTGTAAGTGTAACAAGTCAACGTATCTCTAAATACAACTCGGAAGATACAATGGGGAAATGATTACAGAGGAGAAGAAAGCAAAACTAATTAATAACTATAAAGAAAATCTTGAACGGAAATTCAAGGAAATAACTATTATTCTTTTACTCGTTAGCTTAAAATAACACATATTACCATATGAACAATGAGAAATTAACATAATTTAAAATTAAAAAATATGCATAAGATAAAAGTTTGAAATTTGAATCGTTCAAAAAAATAACGACTCATTCGTCTCTCTTTCATTTCTTTTTCATCTACTTTTTTCTTTTTCCTTTATCTATCTATACATGGAGGAACTATCGCGATCTCCATGAAATATAATAATGTGAAATTAAATAATCATATAAATACGAGATCAAGTTTGTGGACTAAATTAATTGGGTTAAATTTACATTGTATATATAATTCAATTAAGGTATAACAATTGGTCATTTTTTTAACTTTAAAGGGTTCATGAATTTAGATGTGTAAATTTTACATAGTCATACCAATATAATATACAAATATATATAATAACAATATTTTTTTTCAAATGGGTATAAAAAATTAATTGTTTATTAGTAAAAGGTGAAAAGAAAAAATAAAAATGTTCCCTACTTTATAGGGCTATATAAAACATCCTTAGCTATATAAAACAATAGCAAGTTGAGGTTATGTGTGATATGTAGGAATTCAAGCTATGCAAGTTATTGGTTACAATTGATTTGCGAGCGGCAGCTCATCATGATCGAGTCTTTTTTGTATTGTTTGATTGCGATGTTGCAGATTAGAGATGGACATTCGTGCGTGCTCGTGTCGTGCTTGTATTAGTCAACTCATGTTTGACCGTGCTCGTGCCCGAAAAAATCATGTCATGTTGTGTCGTGCTAAAATTGACATCCGAGCGGCCCGACCTGATCCGCCCCAAATTCATTCGTGCTGACCGTGTTGTGCCGTGCCAGATCGGACCGGGCCGGGCCACTATTATTTTATTATTTTTATGATTTTTTAACTATTTTTTTTGAAAGAAGTTCTAGTTTTATATATAACATAATATAGGTAAATTAGTATATATTATGATTATGTTGAATGGTTGATCTCGACTTCTACTTCATATCATATAATATATATTTAATATAATCATATTATAAATAGGTAAATTAGTAACTAAATAATAGTATATGCTATTATTATATTAATAAGTAATATATATTATATAAGAAGATGTATGAAAATATATTTATTATATAGGTTAAATCTAAAAAAAATGATGGAGATATCACCTTCTCTTTCAAAAAGTCTTTTGAATAATATATGTTTATAAAAAAATTATATATAGTAATCGAGCTTGATCGTGTCGAGCCTAGGCGGGCTTGTGCTCATAAGTAATATATTATATAAGAAGATGTATGAAAATATATGTAGCATATAGGTTAAATCCAAGAACAATGATGGAGAAAAGATATGAACCTGACTTAGGAACATAGATAACCATCTTCTCTACTAAAAATATCTTTTGAATAGTATATGTCTACAAAAAAAATTTATATTATATATATAATCGTGCTTGATCGTTTTTCCGGGCGGACTCGTGCTCATCGGGCCCGTGTCGTGTCGGGCCAAAAATCCCGAAAGGGTGGCCCTGCTCGGCCTAGCCCGGGGACGGCCCTGGTGTCCGTGCTGGGTCGGGCCTGGGCTCGGGCCGGGCTGACACGATATTTTGTCGTGCTGGCAACGGGCCGGCTTGGCCCGACCCGTTGTCCATCTCTTAGACGCAAACAAGGGAATATAAATCTATATTTTCGTTATTAAAAAAGAGGGCCATAAAAAATATACATATATATAATATAATATAATATAATATAATATAATATAATATACGAAAAATATGATATCGTGTCGGCCCGACCCGAGCTCAGACCCGACTCGTTGTCCATCTCTATTGTAGACGCAAACAAGGGAATATAAATCTATATTTTCGTTATTGAAAAAGAGGGCCATAAAAAATATACATACATATAATATAATATAATATAATATATGAAGAATATGATGTCGTGTCGGCTCGGCCCGAGCCTAGGCCCGACCCTTTGTTCATCTCTATTGTAGACGCAAACAAGGGAATATAAATCTATATTTTCGTTATTGAAAAAGAGGTCCATAAAAAATATACATACATATATATAATATAATATAATATAATATATGAAGAATATGAACGTACAATATTGTAAATGATAGCAATTAACTTTTGCTTGTGAGTGCCGAAGAGTATGGGCTATAATTTATGTAATTGTGTTGGAGATGTGAATTCCACTTTCTCTTTCTCTTATATTATGTTAACTATTCGGTCATTGTTTTCAGTAATTAATGGATATAAAAAATAGATACAAAGACTCCTGTAAACAGTCTATTGGACATCTTGAGGAGTTTTTAAACGTACATTGAGATGACATTTCAGGGTTTTAAGTTTTAACTGACTCAATTGCTTTAGATAAGTTTTTTTGCTTAACTTAAATATTTTTTAATAGCCATTCTCAATTTCTCATTGATAGGAGTAACCACTTCATACCAAATACTAAAGCCCATGAAGGGAAACCTATCTGATTTTTTTAAAACATTTCTTTTTTGATGAATTAAGGATGATAACAAAGATATACTTTCTTTACTTTAACAAACTAATGCATGGCCAAACAATTATCATATCATAAAAAAAACATAAATATTATGACTGGATCATAGTACACAGATTCCTATACAAATATTTTTTTTCACAAGTGATAAATGGATTTGGTAGTCAAAAGTCTACATATTTGTAATCTTTCTTATTCACTTAGGTCCTGTTTAGTTCGTGGATAAATATGTGAATAAAGGTTTATTCTACTTTATTCTACCAAACAAAGTGGCTGGACTCTTTAGCAGCGATCCAGATCGTTAGATTTAAATTTAATGGTCTATTATAACAAATAAAAGTTTAAATTTTTTTTAAAGGTTTGATCTCAGACCGTCAGATTTGAATCTGATGGTCTAAATCGCTACTAAGGAGCCTACTTAGCAAAACTCAAAAAATTATCTAACTCATTAGAATAAAAGTTTTTATCCTTAGAATAATTATTCATAAATTAAACAGGGCCTTAGGCTTTTAAGTATA
Source organism: Pontederia paniculata (assembly GCA_001647135.1). NCBI lineage: Eukaryota > Viridiplantae > Streptophyta > Magnoliopsida > Commelinales > Pontederiaceae > Pontederia > Pontederia paniculata. The sequence continues at coordinate 34,749 of LTAE01001580.1, read as the reverse complement.
CAATATTTAGAGAAAAAAATCGTACCAAATTTCTTTTTTTCATTTTTCACAATTTGAAGATATAGATAGTAAAAGATTAATTATTATTTTTAATTTGTTATGATAATTTTAATCCTTATCCATCTTTTATAAGTTTGACTAAAATAAAGATATGCGTATTTTTTTATATTTATAAGGATTTTATTTTACAACCACTGCAACCACATTTCTTTTTAATGAAACAAAATGTGATTTTTCCTTTTCTTTTCTTTTTGTGTGATGGTCAAAACATGAATACAATTTTCGAGATGTTAAGCTGTATTTTTCATGTGAACAGTGGCCATTTTGGCTCTTCTCATGTCTAATTCTTTGCTTTGTGTTTGGGGTCCCATAATAAGTTATTGTTCTTTTTTTATTTTTTTTATAGAAGAAAATATTGTTCTTTCTCCCTCCTCCCTCCCCCATTATTGTTGTAAAAGGACATAACAACTGCGAGTTGGAGACAACGTGGACAGCAGAAGCCAAGTGATCGTGGCGAATAGATGAAATCTTCGGTGGGTCCCAATTTCTATTGCACGAACCACAAATGGAAAAAAAATAAATCTCAGTCACTCATGCACACGCCACGGACGACGAGATCTTTGACCGAGTGTGCCACGTCGACCAACATCTCAGCCAGGCCCGACCCCAGTTAAACAAAAAGCCGTCCAGCTTTTGCCACCAACTTCCAAGTTCTAAACTGCCCACTTGCTCTTTTTTTTTTGAAAGTAGTGGTAAGAGTTTTTTTCTCATTTAGGTCTCGAATTTAAAATTTTTAAATATATTTTTTTATTTTAAAAAATATTTGTTATAATCAAATATTTAATTTGGGATGATTCAAATTAGTCGAAGCTACTTATCCTAAAAGAAAGTACAACCGTATATAGATCTATAATGAGATTGTTCCAGTCCTGATTCATTTTTTATTGAAAAAATAACATAAGTTATATTCTTAAATTTCGCTTGTATTGAATTATTTAAATATTAAAAATATATTATCATATTTATAATATATAATTATATTATCAAATATGATAAGTTAATATTACTAATAATCAAATATTTTTTTGGTACTCACTCAAGATCTTCGGTGTTCAGTGCTATTAATATCTTACTAATCCAAAGTCGAGGCAAAGAACATAATGATGTGCAAATTAAACTTAATTAAATATGTTGTTTGCTTCTTTGATGCTTTTGAGGTTCCGACAGTTCGAGCCCCCCTTCGACGCTTTCGTGGATTTGGAAGCTCACTAGGAAATTGACTATATACTTATTGAAAAGTAATAATAATTCAATAAAATAATATGAATATTACTACTTCTATTATAGTAGAATATCATATTTGATCAATCGAATATTTGATATAATAATTAAATTTTGACTCGAATTATATCGAACTTGATCTGATCACTATCCAAATATTAATCGGTCTAGAAAAATTCAAGAAAAATAATTAATTTGGATCGAGACAATCATATTTTCTGTCCCTTGCTCACCCCTAACTAACCATGGAAATTGTATGGACAATTTAAAAATGTTCCCCTTTCTTGCGCTCTCTTTAACATATAATAATTAACCATCCTTAAAATTCAGCTAGTAAGTATAATTATTTTAAAGGTAGAGTGATAAATAGATTTTGGGTTTAGAAATAGAATGAAGAGCGAGTATCAGAGGAATATAATATTTTAAAGAATATAATTAAAAAAAAACAAATTCAACCGAAATTAAACCCACAATTACTTCATTATAACCTATTTTATCTTATGATATAATATTTATGATTTCTACGATTTTATTTATTTATTCACAAATAAATCATCATTTCATGATTTTTATGGTTATCATTAAATTTAACATACTATTCAAACATTTATTCAGGTAGACTAAAAAAACAAAGCAATTGAAGGTTACTAAACTAATAAAATTTGAAGATAATAATTATTATAGACTAAAAGTATGTCAAAACACGTTGATGTTGCGATTATATTAAAAATAAGGGAGTGTGTAATATATTCTTTTAGAAAATGATATAAGATGTTTCTTTATGGTATGTAGAATAAAAAAGTTAATCAGAAAAAGATACATCGTTGAGGAGAGGTTTAATGAATATTATAGCATTATTTTTAAGCTATTAGGAAAAAGAACCTTTCATCTTCTTTGTTCATTTTTATGGTATAATAAAAAATAAGAATAAAATGAATAGACAAGAATGAAGTTAATTGATATTAAGAACATCTTAATAAACTAAAAAATGACATTAATAATTAAGCTAATTTCTCTTATTTCTTATGTACTATAATATATTTTCACACACACATATATGATTAAGCTATCTATTAAATAACGTGTGGACTGTGGAATGACTTTTTAATTTTGTTATTTTTTCTGTCAATTATTATTAATAATGTCGTTAATTTATTTTTCGTCAAATGGCTTTTTGCACTTACATAAGTAACATATATTTAATAATATTTTTATTAGAAGTGAGAGGGGCTGAAAAACCCATAGGATTTTCTTTATTAAAAATCTATAAATTTATTTTTAAAAATAGTTATTAGAAGTAAAATTATAATTTCTCAATCTATTAGAAACCCGGAGAGAAAAATTATTATTTAATAAATAGTATAAATTAAAATTGTCATAAATATAAATGGATATTGACGAAAATGCGCGATAAAGTTTAGAAAGCGATTTTATCCGAGCTCCATTTTCAATTTGTCAATTCAAAAAGCCATGATCTAAAGAAAACCCATGACTTTGATTAAGAATTATTTTGTTTTTTTTATTTCTTCCTACCTCGTTGTCAAAAGTTATGGCTTGATTAGTTATTTATTTTCTTCGAAGTTGCTATCATTCACATTTTTTTTCCTCGGCGCTTTGCGTCCAAGGCTTGCTATAATTTAACGCAATCTCCTTATCCAAAAAAGGAAAATAACAGCAAGGCAACGACAGCAATAACAACACACAACCCCACCGCAAGGCGCAGAACTCACTGGACTCGCAAAATGCACAGACATCTACAAAGCGCCAATCGATTCCTCTCTCTCTCTCTCTCTCTCTCTCTCCTCGTCTTCTTCCGGTGGAATGCACAGAGAAGACAAGCGAACACTCCAAATAAATCAGCACGATACAAGAAACCGGGAAAAGAGGGAACTATTTAAAGCTCCCATATGACGATACATCATATGCCAATTCAAGAGGCCAATGTTATTATGCATAGAAATCCCCCACACTTCCCACTTTCCACTTATTGTGATGATTAAACTCTAAATATCAGTTTTAATTTGCTCAATTATATTTCTCTCTCCTCCCGTTGAAGTCAACGCCTCCTCCTTTTAGCCCCAGCGCCGAAGTCCACTCCGATCGCACCACTCCCACGGCCCCACTCCCACTTTTACCGGCCGTTGCCGGTTCTCCTCCTCCTCCTCCACCTCCGGCGGCCTTCTGTTAATGACAAATATGTGATACATATGTTATTATTATTAGTTTCGAGGGAGGGAAATGGAGGAGGTGATGAGTCTGTAAAGGAGGAGAGGAGAGGAGAGGGAGTGGGAGTGGGAGTGGAAGGGCGGTTGGGATCTGTCTTTGAGCATTAATGTGGTTGCTGCCTCTTTAGTGCGCCCAAACGAGTAGCTGTGGACATACCAACAGAGGGCCACTTTAATTACTTCTTAGCCCTTCATTTTTCTTTCATTTTTATTTCCCTCTCTTTTGTTTCGCTCGATTTCTTTCTTTCTTTTCATTTTCTTCTTCTTTTGCGCATTAAATTTTGTTTCGGCTGAGCGAAAAAAAAAAACTACTGTCATGTGCACAGCTGCTAACAATCGCACCTGGCAATGCCGGTGACTGGCGCATAAGCGTCCAGAAGGTGCGTGAAACAGTGAGCCGCCGAAGACACCACCCCTCGACGGAGACGCCTTGCGGATCGCGTTCCGTACGCCGTCTAGCCTGGGGGGTCTGCCACCCACCATGCTCCGGCGCGGCGGCGCCTTCGCCATCGCCGTCGCCGTTTGTTTCTTCTTCTTCTTCTTCTTGGTCTCCTTCCCCGAGGTCGCCGGCGGGCAGCGCCTCAGTTCTCAGGTGGATCTCGACGCTCTCTACAGCCTCCGCGGTTCCCTAGGCCTCCGTGCCCGCGACTGGCCCCGTCGAACGGACCCCTGCGTCGCCTGGGCCGGAGTCACCTGTGACGCGGCCTCCGGCCGTGTCGTTGGGTTGAACATCTCCGGCCTCCGCCGCACTCGGCTCGGGCGGCTCAGCCCGCGGTTCGCCGTGGACGGGCTTCAGAATCTGACTCGGCTCCAGGCCTTCAACGCGACCGGGTTCGCCCTCCCCGGCCCGATCCCGGACTGGTTTGGTGGCTCCCTCCCCCCGACCCTCGCGGTGCTCGACCTAAGCTCCGCAGCCGTCACCGGCCCCATCCCGCCCGGCCTTGGCGGCGCCTCTGGTCTCGTCGTCCTCAATCTCGCCGGCAACGACATCAACGGCAGCATACCGCAGACGCTCGGGCAGCTCGCCAACCTCGCAGTGCTCGACCTCTCGCAAAACGCGCTGTCAGGCGCCGTCCCTGAGTCGCTCAGCACGCTCACCAACCTCTCACGCCTTGACCTGTCATCCAACTTCCTCTCCGGTTCCTTGCCACTGTCGATTGGAACGCTGCGCAAGCTGCAAAGTCTCAACTTGTCGTACAACAAAATAAGTGGGCCGGTCCCGCCGCAGCTCGGCGATCTCGCGTCGCTCGTGGCGCTTGATCTGAGCTCCAATTTCCTCAACGGAGCCCTACCCGACGATCTCAGGAACCTGAAAAGCCTCCAAATTTTCAATTTGGCAAACAATGCGCTCTCAGGAAATCTGACGGAGAGCTTGTTTTCCGTCCTCTCCCAACTTCAGTTCATCAGACTCGAACACAACAACTTCACGGGTATGTTGCCGAACGCTCTCTGGTCGCTGTCGCAGTTGCAGTTTCTTGACGTCTCCAACAATAGCTTCACTGGAGTATTGCCGGACCTTACGCCTGAAGCCAATGCAAGCGGTTTGGTCCTTGACCTCTCCAGCAACTTTTACTATGGGTCAATCCCTGCCAGTTTTGTAGTCTTTTTCAACAGATTTAGCACCGTAAATATCTACGGTAACTATTTCGAAGGCGCATTGCCGGCGAACAGTGGGAGCAAGAACGTTTCTTTTGAATTGAACTGCTTCCGTAATGCGACTAACCAACGGAGCCCAGTCGACTGTGAGGGGTTTTATACTTCCAGAGGGTTGCCTTATGATGGCCCATTGCCCCCGCACGCCACCCCGCCTTCAAACACTTCAAAGAAGAGCCATCGGAACTTGAAGTATATCTTGATAGGGGCCATTGGGGGCACTTTACTGTTGGTGATATTGGCTCTTCTGTTGTTATGCTGCTTGAGGAGATGTACAGGTCTTGGAGCAGAACAGAAGGAGACCACCAGTGCTTCGGTGCCTTCTGGAGTTAGTGCCCAGTTGCCTGGAGGGTCGGCGAATTTGTCAGCTGTTGGGCAGGGTTTCAGTTATGAGCAATTGGTGCGAGCGACTGCAGACTTCAGTGACACAAACCTTATCAGACATGGGCATTCAGGAGACATCTTCCGAGGGGTCTTAGAAGGTGGAGTGCCAGTGGCAATCAAAAGGATGGACATGAGAAAGGTCAAGAAGGATGCTCATCTCACGGAACTGGACTTGTTCTCCAGAGGCCTCCATGAGAGGCTGGTGCCATTTTTAGGACACTGTTTGGACCATGAGAATGAGAAATTCCTCATCTATAAGTATGTGCTCAATGGTGACCTGAGTGCTGCCTTGCAGAGGAAATCCAGGCAGGAAGAGGAGGGTGTGCAGTCACTGGATTGGATTAAGAGGCTGAAGATTGCGACAGGGGTTGCTGAAGCTCTATGTTACCTTCATCATGAATGCTCACCTCCACTTGTTCATAGGTACTTCTGAAATTCTCTTGCCATTTATTAGTTCCTTTATTTATTTAGCTACAGTAAGCATCAAAAGGCCGAAGCAACTCAAAACCTTTGAAATTCTTTGATCTTTTTTTTGAAGAAACATCTTGAACTTAGGTTAACAATGATGTGTTTCATGGAAATGATATTCTTATAGATTTCACTCCCTTAATGTCATATTGCTTCCTACTTTAGCACCATGAGTAATTGTGCATGCTTATATGTGGGCGTGTTCTTTTGTGTTCATTTTGCTCTCTATCTGACAGAAGTAGAAATGAAAGTTGAGATAGTATAATTTCTCATGCTTGCGAATTGAACAAAAGCCTATCACCCATTTGCATCAAGATTCAATGCCATTTTAGATCCCTCTAATATATCATCCGGCTGCCCTCCAGAGAATATATCTTTGTCCAAAAAGACAAAAAAAATACAGATAACAATATGCAGCAGGGCCGGCAGGTACCTTTTGAATGTTTTCTTGTTCCTATTTGGTTTTGGTTGGTGAAACTATCACGCCTTTAGATGTTTCTTCATACAACTAGCTATAGTTTTCTTTTCCTTTTAATTTTTCCATTGTGATAAATATGATCTTAGATAAAGTTGGGCATATTTGGTGCTGTCTGATCATGCGTATAATTTTATTACTGAGTTTTCAAGGAATGGGATCATAGGTTTCATATTATGGAAGCTATTACTTTTTGTTTCAATTATTGCTATTTTAACTTATGACGTACATTGTCTTTTGATTTTTTTGGGGCCCAAATGTCTTATATGATTTTAACAGATATACTTATATGCTTGCAGGGATGTACAGGCAAGTAGCGTACTTCTTGATGATAAATTTGAAGTCCGGTTGGGAAGTTTGAGCGATGTATCTGCCCAAGAAGGGGATGGCCATCAAAATGTCATCACCAGGTTATTGAGATTGTCACAGTAAGTTCCAACCCAATTTCTTTTGGCTGATTGATGACAAAATTAGATGAGGATTGTTTTCTTGTCTAATATGAACTATGACATAATAATAGGAAAGAGAATAGAAGAAGCATTTAGGGTTGTCATCTGAGCTTTTATCTGAAAAGGTTGTATTTCTTATTAAGGTACTATATGTTAAGCGTTATAGTCATTGAAAAGGAAATCTTAAAGAGATGCGGCACTAGTTGAGTAGAGGAGTAGAAATGTGGATATTCCTTTATTCAATAGTTAATTTGATACTCGTTAGTTTCATTTTGTTCACAGTTTTTGAGCTTGCATTAGCAATTGTATATGAATTTAGTGGGATATTTTTTGGTGAATCTTGAATGTATTTCATTACTAAAGGTCAAAGTTACTGCTTAGAACAAAAAAGAAAAATATTCAAGTATTTTATTTTAGATTGAATCTCAGTTGAAAGCATATTTGCTTATAGTTCACAGGTTTTTTATGAGATTCATAATTATGACCACCATATGTAGAATATTTTGCTTTTCTTTTCACTAAACAAACTAGAAAAATAGTCTCACATGAGACGTAAATTTTTAATTTCAGATAACTGAAAAAAGTTGTACATATCAAAATCTTTATTTTGTCGTTGTTTCAAGTCACCTTTTTTCGTTCTTTTGAGTTTTAGAGCCTCAAAGCTAAAAGGATGGAAAGTAGATAAAAACAGTCTTCTTGAAGCAATTTGGCTTCACCAAATTTGTAAAAGCTTGTGAAATGTTTTCTAGTCTATATTTTGTTGTAATCTTAAGTATCTTGGCTTGATAAGCAATCTTTAAGAAATCTTAAAGAATTTTATTTAGTAGTTTCAATGCATTCGAACTATCTAGAAACAACATAGTTTATGTTGGATGAGCATATCTTCCTTAGAAAATATTGCAGTGTTGAGCTCGACCTAATGATGTTTCCTTGTCTGTTATGTGCAGTGCATCGGAACAAGGTGTTTCTGGTATGCAAATTCCCTAGATTTCTCCTTTTCTATTACCATTCGATTTCTTTTCCTTCACTTCTTCACTGATATTTGTGTTTCCTAACTTGATAAATCTGCAGGACCTCCCTCAGCATGTGCTTATGATATTTATTGTTTTGGAAAGGTTTTGCTAGAGTTGGTCACAGGTAAGCTTGGGGTTAGTGGGTCAAATGATGTTGCAACCAACGAGTGGCTGGAACAGACATTGCCATATATCAGTGTGTATGAGAAAGATCTTGTGACCAAGATTGTTGACCCCTTACTTGTTGTGGATGAGGACCACCTAGAGGAGGTGTGGGCAATGGCAATCGTGGCAAAGTCTTGTCTAAACCCAAAATCTTCAAGGCGTCCACCCATGAGATATGTTTTAAAGGCATTAGAGAATCCTTTAAAGGTGGTTAGAGAAGATAACAGTGCTGGCTCAGGAAGGCTAAGAGCTACTTCATCGCGTGCTTCATGGAATGCTGCCTTCTTCGGAAGCTGGCGGCAGAGTTCGTCTGACATTACATCTGTGCCAGGTCAACCAAGGGATGAACACATGTTGAAACCATCTGGGACAACCAGGTCACAAGGCAGCGGAGGGGAACACTCGTTTTCCTACAAGAGGTCATCTAAGGAGATATTTCCAGAACCTTCTGGAGTTCGTGATGTTGAAGATTGATATGGAGTTTCTTTTGTGATTCTTTGGTCAATAATTCAAGGTGGGCTCCCAATTGGAGCGCCTGCCTATTGGTTCCTTACATGCATCAGTCCCACAAAAGTGCCATAGGAACCTCAATGTCAAGTGATGGAGTGATAGATTATGTCGTGACCAATTCTTTCTCTTCTGCTTCTGCTAGTGCATTTATGGTTGAAGATGAGGTTTACTATGCAACCGACGGCATGCTTCTACTGTGATACGAAAGCCCTTGTCAGGCACTGGTGGAAAGATGATAGTTCATTGTTTGCAGTTGTTTGATTATTTTTTTTATCTTTTTTCCTTTGTAAACAAGCTGCGATTTTTTTGTTATGTAATGTATCCCTCGTTAGTGACCGTCTGGGAAATATGTATATTCAACTACTTCAGGCACCTGGTTTCTTCTGGTCATGGGACCAGCACAATGTCAGCACTTTTTTTGCAACAATCTCTTTCTTTTACAAACTTTTATCAAGATACTGAAGATTCTTTGGATAGTACTCCATGCCACAATTCCTTTTATATCTCGAAACCTTGGTAAACTTTGTTCTTTCCATCATGAATAGAAAAAGTACATCCTGATTGCCCACACAGATTGTAGTCTTAGATATGTGTTATTCCCTTTCAGTTTTTTGGAGTGTTTTCTTTTGCAGTCAGTTTCTTTCACTATTATCCACATTATTGCCTGAGCTATTCTTCGAGCAAAAGTAAAAGCCATAGCCTTTCTGGCAGAATGTGTTCATTCTCAAATCTCAATGCCATTCAAATGTGTCTGTTGTAGTTTGTTCATTGGTAGACAAATTTGCAATATATTTTAATGTGTAATGTGATGAGGATGTGTGATTTACATTCTTCTGAAGATGTATCTCTCGGCCCATAGGCTTCATTTGTCGTTGACTCCACCAAATTTTTGATAAATAAAGAGAACTCCTTGCAGTCTGCACGATACTAATATATATGAAAAAAAAAGAAAATGGTGCCTAAAAAAGGTCCCACCGAGATTTGAACTCGGGTTACTGGATTCAGAGTCCAATGTCCTAACCACTAGACCATGGGACCAAGAACGTTACACTTATGTCTATCATTATATATCAACTACTTTAAACAGCATCTTGATCGCCAAAAAATGCACAAACATTATTTTCCAAAGACTTCAACTATCATTCTGAGAAAAAAATGCAAAACCATCATTTACTAATGTTCATGCAATCATCATTTCGGACCAAATTTACTTGTAATTTTTTTAAAAAAAATGCTCTGCCACACTTAAGAGCTTCCTTAACCCTTTAAATAATTCAACCCCTAGTAAGGTTCTAAAGTGATGTTTGCTTCGTGTTTCTTTTTTTTTTTCTGAAAACTAAAGCATATTCGTAAGTAAAGTCTTGTACAAAATGTTAAGAAGGTCTTGACTCCCGAAATTATAATTCCTTCCAAAAACCATCTCTAACCGAGCAGAAAATGTCAAAAGTTTCCAAAGCCACTTTGTTTTAGGTCATGTTTGGCACGCATTTAAATTAGCGTTTACAGTAACGTATAGTGTGTTGACCAAGTCAATACGTTAGTTAAGGTGTTTGGTAAGCACAATTAATAATAGCGACAAGCGATTGAAACTCAGCGTTTTGAGATGCTTGATAGACCAACATCTAGGGTAGCGACAAACTTATGAAAATTTATTTTCAAATATACCCTCAAAATATTTTAATATTAGTTAATATTTGTATGAGACACTTATTGTTTTATATTACATGATCACTTTATTTTTTATTATTATTTTATTAACTTATAAATTATTTGATCAACTATTTATTTTATTATTATTTATTAATATTAAAATATTTAAAATAAAAATGTGTTATTCAACTTATGACACATATATTAATGCAATTTATTAAATAATTGTCTGTACCCTTTTTAGTCATTTCTCTCTCTCTCTCTCTCTCTCTCTCTCCATGTAACTCAACGTCCACTGGTGAGTTCTCCCTCTCTCAAGTGTCTCTCTCTTCTAACTCCCTCCCTCCATCTCTCTCCAGTAACGTCCTATTCTCTCTCTCCTCTCTATGTCCCTCTCGAAAACTTGATTATGGTTAAAATAGATGAGCTGTAAATTGCTGCGCTGCATATTCATTATTTTTTATATTTATTAATTTGTTCAAACGCTGCATTTGCCAAACACTTTTATTAAATTTAATAATTCACTCGTTACCGCTAATTGCTAATCTCTAATCGCTAATCGCTATTAACCGCTAGTACATGTCAAACAGAGCCTTATTTTTGAATGTGTTTTTGTTGTTACTTATTTTACTCTATTATTCTTTATTTTAAGTGACTTCCAAAAATGAGAAACGTTCTTAGTTGGGGAAGCTGATGAAACCATTATGGATAAGATGGAAACTGAGGCAGACGAGACATCCGAGAAGTATTTCTCTTCATATTATGCATGGAATTAGATGCAGATTGTAATTGACCTGTAAGATGAATTGTTTATCATCGTATTTGTCCTTATTTTCATTTACACATCATACATGACCTTTTGGTGGATCACATATTTACTAATCATGACCTGTTAATACTTTTCCAAATCCAAAGCCATAGCTTTCATTCTCTAATACTTGCTCGGACCTAGTTTCCAGTACTTGACCTCCAAATATAATTTCATCCAAAATTGTATATATATAGTATATCATATAAAGATGAATGAAACCACGTGCATTGTAAATTGTTCTCTTCATTAGCATGGCATTATATTGTTTTCTTCGGGGTTAATAGCATATTGCTTTTATCGCAAAACAAAGTGGCAGATGCAATTAGCATAGAATATTGTAATGGATGAAGATTTGAACTCTTAGCAAAATAATCAAATATATACAAATGGAATATTCAGCTTTGTTTCTAAAGAGAATTATCAAATAGGAAACGGTCAATTGCCTATCATAATTAGCTAAACAATATATGGCAGTAGCATGAAATAGAAACACACAGACATAGATTAGTAAACACATTTGATGTATGAAGCAGAAAAAGGTTGAGGAAATTTTAAATGTCAAGGCAAGGCATTATTTTATTTACCTTACAGGATGACACTTGTACAGGTATTTTTATTATCAAGGGGATAAAAGAGAGATACTTGAGGCGGAGAAGAAAAGTATTTTCCATCAATAAGATACTATGTTCCAATCATGTTTTAAAACATTCCAATAATCAGATTGATAATTCCATAAGATATCACAAAAAAAATATATATGATTCTTGAAATGTTCTTTTTTATATTTTGCATTTGGGAGTATGACATAAAACTGCTTGCCTCTCCATAATGATTGTGGCTTCCATGACTTTTATAAAAGAAAAAAATTCTAAATTTTGTGAGTGTGTTAAGGGAGAAAAAGATGGGTGTCTGATCATGGTATATGTATGCGTGTGTGCGTATACATATCTTTACAGTTGTAAATGGAAACCCACATGTATGTATATCTGAATAGTGTAGTGTCACAAAATTAAAATAAAGCTCCTAAGAAAAAAAATGACACTCAAAGGTGATCTCCACATTTTATTTTCTGAAATTTTGCCGTGCTATCTTCTCTTCTTTATCAATGAAAAGCCAGCGCTTCACTACATCTTCTAATATATCTATTTGCAGATTGTTCTATCAAAATAACTTGAAGAACAAATCATATGTCAATGTAGTCATATGTTGAATTAGATAAGAATGTAATGGTGCCTTGTTAAAATTGAAGACAATATCAAGCTGATAGACATTCTTGAAAGCCAGCGCTTCACTACATCTTCTAATATATCTATTTGCAGATTGTTCTATCAAAATAACTTGAAGAACAAATCATATGTCAATGTAGTCATATGTTGAATTAGATAAGAATGTAATGGTGCCTTGTTAAAATTGAAGACAATATCAAGCTGATAGACATTCTTGAAAGCCAGCGCTTCACTACATCTTCTAATATATCTATTTGCAGATTGTTCTATCAAAATAACTTGAAGAACAAATCATATGTCAATGTAGTCATATGTTGAATTAGATAAGAATGTAATGGTGCCTTGTTAAAATTGAAGACAATATCAAGCTGATAGACATTCTTGAAACATCCGTCCAGTGTCTAAACAAAAACTGAATTCAATAAAAAAGGAGCATCTTTGTCAACTGATAAAATTTGTGAAAGATGATTTTTTTTTTGAGAAGATGCGAGAGCAAGATTCTTAAACTCGTGAGTTAAAGTCGTAAACTCGGACGATTTTAAATCTTTAGAGTACAAAATCGAGTGAACTCGATTCAAAATTGTTGTTTGTGATAAACTTAACCTCACGAGTAGAGTAAGAAGTGTATAAACTTGGGTGCACTCGATTGTAAATTCAGAGATTGCTGAAGTTAAGTACTTAAATAAAGTTTGAGAGTATAAGTACAAAGAAATACGTATAGAAATAAAGAAATATTATGTTTTAAGATTTGTGTGAAGGCCTCTAACACATTTAGTTTCTCTCTCCTCTGCGATTTAAAATCTTTGAACTTTGGCATCGAGTCATCTCAATCTTCCAAGTCAATCAGTGGGCCATCTCAAACTAAGTAATTTGAAACTTTGGGGCATCTCACGTCCAAGACGAGCAGCTCGAATGATCGTGTATAGTGATATTTTAAGACATCTCAAATCGTTAGGCCGAGTTTTAAGATTAGGCAAGATATCTTTGTGCATGCAATATTTTTAGCGAAGGATGAAACATTATTGAAGCCCATTTAAAGTGCTCTTATCAGCCCATATGTGATTGCTTCGGCCCATACGAGAGCCGCCTTCCCAATTCGTTTCGTTAGGGTTTAGTGTCTTTTCTCTGCTCAAATTATAAGGAAACGAAGCATACGAAGCGTAGCCAATGGCGTCGTTCTGTAGGTCCCCCGCCATGGCTGCCGCGGCGAGATCGATCGCCATCCGCTCGAAGGCAATCCTCCCGAAGCCTTCGTCCTTGAGAAGAACGGCCCCTCTACTCAGGTGGTGAATCAACCGTCCTTGCTCTTTACTTTCAGAGTCCCATCTTTAAGGTTTATTTAAGTTTCCCCAGTTCTGTTATTAAGGTCGATCACGCCGGCTTTGGGTAGCGTTGAGTCGCTAATGCCGCTACACAGTGCCATCGCCTCCACCCGCCTCAGGTCGTTTATAGCTGTCAATTCGTCATGCTGGAGCTGGCTTTCACAAGGTATGACCATAGAGAACTAGTCGTCTTTGTTTCATTCGAACTTTTCTCAAATTTCTAGCTCAAATTACATTTTTTTTTCTTTGAGATGGGGAAAGAAGTCTTCGCTTCAAGTGTTATTGCAATTCTCAAGTTCTTCTAAGGTTATGAAAATTAAGTTTGACACTGATATTTCTAGAAATTGTCAAGAGTATATGGAGAAAGAATGTTATGGAATGATGTTAATTGGGAGCATTTGCTGTCATTTTCAATGGCAAAACTGGAAAATCTGTCTTTTTGGTAATTCTCATGATAGGTTTAATCAAGAACATCTGATTGTGCCCATGGAGGGATCTCCGGTGAACGGAAAGGGCATTGCATATGAGAATTTTGACCTAGATCGCTTTGAAGGGATCATGGCTGTTTTTTTGTTTCCTTTTGTGTTTCACATTTTGAATTGCTTGAACTTAATGTACGGGAATGATACATGCAAATTGGTCAAAGCTATAAGTTAATGTCTCTGTAAAACTCTTTATTTTCTGCTTCATTTTATAGAATGTGCATTCTTCTGAGCACGTTTTCTTTTTCTGTTTTGCGGAAAAAGTAGAGGTAGAAGGTGATTAGAGCTTATCCTGACACATTTATACTTTATGATATAGGACGTGCTTTGCCCTTGTGACCGAGGTCTGCCGGCTATATCCAGGGTTAGATTATAGAGCTTCCCTGCCAATTTGAAGACAATTCCTTATTTAATTTAGAAATCCTGATCTGTATCAAGCTATTGAGACAAACATATGTTTGTACAAACTTGTTAGGCAGTTTCATTTCCAAAAGAACTACATTTCCTGATTAATGCCTTGAGTGATTGCCTTCTTATTCAAGATATTGCTCCGCTTATTTGGTACTTGGGTTGTCCAATTTAGTGTTTCCAATAGGTTAACAAATGTGCTGAGTGGTTATCGCGATGTTCAATGATTTTTCAAAATCTCTCTAGTATATTCTAGACTTGACTAGTTGGCAAGTTCTATATTCGTGTCTCTCAGAAAAAGTTCTTGTATTGCTGATGACTTTTTCTACTGTTAAGAATGTTGGCATAGTTCTTGTTGGAACCCCTTTTGCTAAAAAAAAGGAACCCCTCTCTTGCTTAATTATTTTCACATTTTCAGCACTCATTTTCTAGTTTATTAATTGTTAACTAGTTCTCTAGGAGTAATGATTTTTTGACAAACAGATGTGTATATTTTGACCAATAATCCTATTTGTTTCTTTGTCCAAAACCTAGAATTGGCTACCCCTCGGTGATGAAGGCAGAAGGCTGGAATAGTATTTTTCCAGAACTAGCTTTGATTGCATTTTATCAAGCAAATGTCCAGTATCTGTTATTGTAGTAGGGCTTGGGAGAGATGGCACCAACTTTATTCAATAGCCTTGTTAATCCGTTGTCATACATATCGGTGATATATTTGGTTCACTTTGCCCTTTTTTGTGTCTGGCTCATGTTTTTGACGGTTTCGATCAACACGGATCAGTTTACTCCGTGTGATATGACCTTCATATATACATTGTGACATGTCAGTCCATTCCTTTTAAAACTTTGGAGATGTCACATGAGTGATTGCTGGTGCATCTATACTTGCTACTTTCTAGCATTTGTAAGGTTTGTTTGAACTTTGCTATGATATTTTCTCTTCGTTTTGCATTTTTTTGGCTAAAATCTTATTTGAATGGCCATCCATGACATCTTTCAAAAGAGATTGCGAAGTTGCCTGTTAGGTTTTCATGATTGAAAATCATGGGATAGTAGTTGACTATATGAGTAATATTGATCAAGCATCTTTCAACTATGCCTTAATCTTATCTTAGTTTATCAATATTGCTTTGTCACAAAATAATCACCCATTGTTTAACCAATAATAGCTTGTTAATATCACATTGCATCGAGTAAATACATAAATGGTCATGGAACTTTATGTGTATTCTCACTTCTATCATTAAATTTTACTTTGTAATAAGATGATCATCCAATTTAATTTTTTTACTTATGGTCATTCTAATTGACTAAAGTTAGTTTTTAGATTACTCCACTTATGTGGATGTCATGAAAATATTTTCTCTCATCCATGTTGATTAATACTATTATATATTTTTTCTCACTCCTATATGGCAAAAATAAATTTAAAAAAAAATAGAAAGAGAAGGTTGTCATCGACGAGGAAGCTTGCCCTCTTCTTCTCTCTTTAGGGGTGGAGGGATCCTCTCGTCTCCCTCGTCGAATAATGTCTAATGTAAGTCCTAAAATATGTTATAAAATGCATGTATCAGTTCTATATGGTACATGAGAAAACATAAGTATTAGCTTGTTTGACCACTCTATGAGCCTGCAACGTCGACCTCCGTGTCAAAAAAATTCATTCGGGCATTCGACGAACTCGGATCTTGAGGATAAGGTTATTCGACAGGGGAATAATTGATGAATATTCAGATTTTTAAAGATTTTTGCTCGGTATGTTGTATATGGTACAAGCGAAGATACGAGTATCGATCGGCATAATGAATTCATGAACAACATTAATCTATGTATCCCTAGTGGAGTTTGTATCGTTAATTTATATAGCGTATATGGGTTCATAAGTTGCACTACGCTTTTTGTTTTTCAATTGATGTAGTTGCACTTTAATGTATGCAATTATGCGTATACACATAACACAGGTAGATACGTATAACATTGCTGGATGAAAACTATACATTACATTTTTTTATAAAAAAAATGTCGCTTACCTATTTGTGAAATACGAAACTCTGTGGGCTGTGGATGGGGTTTTCTTAGCCCTTTATCTTAGTTAGATATATGGAAAAATGGTCGTCTCGGCTGCTTGTGTTATTGATTATCAAATTTCATTTGGCAGTCCCAAATAATCTGTTTCTTTTTTTCAAGATAAAATATGTAATTATTATAAATGATTTTTTTCTTTTTGGTAAATAATATATGGTTTATAAAAAAATTTAATTAACTAAGTTTGATTGACACAAGTGATTAATAGGTCCATGTCTTTAGCTGAAAGATCGATAGTTAGTAGTTCTAAAGTTAAGTTTCGAAGTTGTCAATTTGATCATATGAATATTATTTTTGTTCTTTACTTCGATTTCGGATTAGTCCGTTCTTTGTCTCGATTTTGAATTAGTTAAGTGCTAATAGTCTTAAACACCTGATACTCGAGTGAGTATTAAAAAAAATGCTCATGTAAGTCGATGTCTTTTTCTATTTATGAATAACAAAAATAAATCAATTTCTGCATATGGACTTATTAACAATGAAGTATTTTTTTTTACCAAAGTCATGTCTAAATTTTCTTTATCCTCTAATATCTTAGCCATGTCACGAATTTGGCCACAAATTAGATCCAAGAATTTGACCCAGAAGATAAGAACCATTTCGCAGGCTGCCGCAAACACGTAGGCCTGGCTGAGAAATAAGGACGTCTGCATTGTATGCATGGTCGTCCTCTCTCCTGCCATCGGCATCCTCTTCTTAATTCTGAGCCCACGTCCTTCCCTCAGATTCCACCCGCGGGCTCCATCAACTGCTCCATCCTTCGTTGGCGTTCACAAGCCCTCAGGGCTGAAAGCCTTGTTCGGGTTCGATATCTGACTGATGGAGACAAACGAAGCCTTCCAGGCCTCGTTTTAGATCCCTTTGATACGTGAGCCTGTGGAAGCGATACAACAATTTACTGCTGCCTCTTAAAATGTATTATATTTTTTTCATGTTGTTTAATGTTCGTATCTTTCTCTCCATCTCTCGTCGTTTGCGAGGAAGAGCGGGGTCGTGTCACCTTTGGCGTGTTGCGCTACGTGGTAGCTGCGGGAAAAAAGTTGCACAAATTTTATTTTGTTCGTTTCAAATAGTGCTTTTGTTGGAGTTGTTTGTATACGAGTTATAGATTCCAGAGACAAAAGACGACGGGTTTCATGGCTTCAGAGTCTTCAGTGCGAACGAGGAGGGGGAATAAGCTTTCTGGGAAGTGTCAAGCATTAGCTTCGGGACTCTTCTCGGTGAGATTTTTGGGTTCTTCAGCTTCTTCTTTTCGTCTTTTTTTATTGTTGTGATGAGTTAAAAATATCTCTGTTCCTTATTTTAATTTTTCTTTTCACTCAGTTTCCTGTTTATTTTGCTGTGTTGCAAGGAATACTTGTGTTGGATTGATCAGTTCATCAGTTAGTTGATCGATTTGATCATCTAGTTTTTGTCACTCCGAGTGTTCTGTTCAGATGCCATTTGAACCGACTTCTTATGATCATGCATATATTATAATTATTCAAAAGGTTCAAGTAATTTTCTTTTGAAATATTATCCTATTTGATACTAGTATTGTTTACTGAATATGGGTGAAGTTTTTTTCAACCTTTTTGAGTTAAAGTTGTGTTCTTCCACTTTGCTCTCGTGATTTCGACTGTTTCTCGCTGGTTAACCTTTTTGCCTTTAGGTGGATCAGTCCTTTGTTACCTTTCTAAATATCAATTCTCTGTTTGTTTCTGAGGTGCCAGTTTTCTTTTTTTTTCCCCTCTAATTCTCTACTTCTTGTTCATGCAAGATTTTCTCGATATGTTTGCATTGTGTTTTCCCCCCCTTAGAATGGATGTGCATGTTTTGGTTCTATGTAATTACAAGAATATAAAAGCCTGTACCTTGTTAAAAAATGTTTGTTCCAGATGGAATGAAACAGAATGTATGACTCTATGCATACTTGAACGACTACTTTCTTTCCAGTGTTTGGTTAGTTCTTTTGATATTCTTGGTTGATTTTGTAAACAGAATGTATTAAACTTCTACTTCCCTTCACTATTCTTATACTATTGCCTTGTTTCCTTCGGTTGTTAATTTGAATTTCCGCTTTTCAGAGCTGTTACATTTAGTGAGCTTGACATATGCATACAATATCAAAGACATCAAGCATGACTGAAATGCACATGAGGTATCTCCAGGTGGACTCTTGCCATAATCAAGCAAACCAAGTTGAGCAATCATGTTCAGGACACAAGATCACTATGCATCCCAACTACCGTCGGACACCATTTGATGTTTTTGATTTGAGAATGTTTTATGTGAGAGCAAGAAACTTTAAGGTGGATGAATCAACCCCACAGTATCTTACCCTTATCCACATTCCATTTACTCCTGATACCATCCTTGAAGTGAATGGCAGGAGAAGCAGCAATTACTCCAGTTATGTTTCTTCTATACTACGAAGAGACAGAGTTGATAAGAGGTCAGAAGAAGTCACCTTTGTAAGCACAGATTGTATAAAAATGACAGGAAGTGTGCGATTTGAGGTATACGAAAGAGATGTTCTGCTTCTTTCTGGTTCCCTTGAATTGTCAATTGGTGATAGTTTAACAGGGGAAACAAAATCCCATGGCAAGAAATGTAGCATGAACTTCCAGTCTATAATACCCACTGGTACAGGTTTTCTGAAGAGCAAACAATATGCTGAATCAAAAGTGTCCATGGTTGAGGTTTTTGTTGCTGGTTGCTTTTCTGGTAAACCTATCATCTTAAGTAAGACCCTTCAGCTGGGTTTCAGCAAGAAACGGCAAGAAAAAGTTGTACTGGACACTATTCCGGAAGATGAAACAACTGCAACAGACAAGGTGTTCTCCGAAGATAATTTTGAGGTAACTTGTTCACGTTCTAATTTGATGTATGGAGCTTGATCTGTTATTCAAATAGTATTCCGAGTGTAAAAATTGTTTGTTCTTCCTTGGCATCAGACATTTTGCATAATTTTAGCACTAACTGCATCACATTTTGTGACTATTCTGTTTTGCAGTTGTACAAATATCAGACTTCAAAACCTGATTTTGATGATGACTACGAAGCCCTGTACTCAAAGGCTGCACATTTCGAAGGCGAGTGTGAGGAGCTTTCATGGTTCAATGCCGGTGTGAGGGTCGGCGTCGGAGTCGGTCTTGGTATTTGCCTTGGTGTTGGAATAGGTGTTGGTCTGTTAGTACGAACATATCAAGCTTCCACCCGAAGTTTCAAGAGGCGATTTGTGTGAAGAATGAGTAAACTGATCACCATATTCATCAGTAGCAGTCAACATGTACATGACAAAAGTTAATTTCCCAAGTTCACAGTGCTGAAAGGAATTCCTGCTAAGCATCTTTGGTATGTTGTTGTAGGGCTCATGGAGAAAATATCATGCATAGATCTTGGTGTTCTACATGGCAAATAGTTCCTGAAATGTATGCTTAAGCATCAGCATAGGTGTTCTTTCCTAGTGATTTTGCAACTCCATGTGAAAATTATACCTCTAGTTCATAGTTATATATGCCAAATCTTATACTTGGCGCTGACACTTTGTTCAGTGACGTCAAGATTACCAGGGTTTATGGTTGCAGGTTAGTACAAGATATACTAGCAAGCCTAAGTGAACTTAGCATGCCAAAATCAGCTGCAATAAAACTAGTTAGCGCTTTAACCTTGTTAACTTTTGTTGTAGCTGATTTCGGCTTCCTTTGTAATATACCAAAAGTTAGTAAAGATCTTGGTTTTTGATCAACCACTGGAATCTGGAAACCTTGTCAAATGATCGAGTTGTTTGCGAATATGCTTGATTCATCATTAAGATCCATTATGATCATTAATTCTCACATGAATCCTTCAAAATAAACTCTCACGAGGAACTGGAATAAACAAGCTGTACGTCTTTGTAGGTTTCCTCTGCAACTGGATGAGACAAAGTTAACACTGAATACAATCATAGCTAATTATGTTCTCCAGATTGCTATTAGATCCATTACATAATTTGGCGATAGAATAATTTGCTGGAAGAAACAGGATGCAACCGATAAGCCTTTAATATACCTCTTCCTTATTTAAACTGTTGGAATAGTAAAAGTAATGGCTAAATGTGCCAAGGCGATAAGTCTAATCTGTTCATATATTATCATTGCGTGCCTGAGGTTTCTCTCAAGCCACTAGTGGCAGCGAGAATAAAACTCGGCTGGACTTGAGGAACCTGTTCAGCTGGCACTAGCAGCAATGCTTGAAGCTTCTGGTTCTGGCACAACCTCAGTTACCGCATGCCCATACTTAACATGGTTGAGCAGCGTAGGTTTCTCATCCAAATCCCAGAAGCTGGCAGTCTTCATGTCATCTTTGCTCATCAGTTTGGAGAACTCTTCATGGTCATATTGTTTGTTGTCCCTTCCACCGAATTCCTTGGGTAGGATGTCAAGATCAAAACTTTGACTCATGAACTCCTTGCTCTCTTCATTGTTCGTGTAAACAAATTTCACCTTCTGAAACGTCTTTGGATCCAGGAAGTACTTCACAACCTGCAAGGGTCAGGTCATTATACAATTGCATTAGTCGGTGATCTTTCATTATGATTGGTTACAGCTGAAGGTGATATGATAATTCACTTAAATGAGGGACATTTGAGAGATGGTGAGCTGAACCTTCCAAAAGGTTTCGAAAATTCTTGGAGGATTGTACAGGTAAGCAGCTGCAAGTCTCTCCGGATAGTGATTTTGCAAAATGTTTGCAGTTTCTCTGGCAGTTTTTATAGGTACTGAGTTACTCAGCGACCATCCAGTGAAGTCTATCAGCCACATCATTTGCTCTTGACCCTCGGGTAAATTCATAATAGCATTCTCCAGCAGATACACCAGATGCTTGAGTTGATTGTCATGTGAGGATGTGTTCTGCAATATCTTCCAGTTACTATTTTGCTAAACAAAATGAGAGAAATTAGAGAAATGGCCGCAAGAAAAATGAGACCTGCTTCCCTGGTTTCATTACGATTACACTTCTTCCCTCGCGATCAAGGAAATCTGCTCTGTAGACTTTACCAGTCTCCCCCTCGATAGAAACTTCATCCTGAAACAATCATAGACACATTGACAAGAAAAGACACTCTTTCCTCAGTTTAGAAAGGATAGAAAGTGGCTTAAAATCCTAGAGGTAAAGGTCATGATTGGATTTCTGAAAGCAAATTGTTGAGAGGAGGTAAAACTTTAGCACTTTTGTCTCTGACTGAATTAATCAAAATGAATTGAACTTCTGGATATTCAGGTTTATATCCAAGAATTTTAAAAGGTTAACTAGTTCCAGGGCACTTACCCAGCGAATTTCCTCGGGCTTATAATTTGATCTCCATTTAAGGGTATCTTCCAACATTTTCTTTGACTTATCAAGATTCCAGTTCCGAGCCTCCAAATATCTCCTTAAACATGCATCTGTGCAGTACTTCAATTTGCGCCCCGATAAGGGTTGAATTGCAATTTTTAGCTCCTTAATCTGTTTGAAGATAAATCAGATCAAGTTTACTGACTCGAATCTGGCTTTAAGAAGTGCAACACATGACTGAAAACATATTGAGAGAGAAATCATATATCGAATCCAGATACTATGCAAGACAAAACTACCTGATAATCTGATAATATACTAGTGAGTCACTGAGGTGAGGTTCAAGAACACTAAGAATATGCGAGTTTGTGCCCAGTACATATATGGAAATTAACACTCATCTTTGCATCTGAGAGTCAGATGTTATCCCACTTCAATTGCTTAAGCAAAAATCTTCTGCTGTTGATGTTTCATTTAGGTTCAAAGTTTCAAACTTTCCTTTTGAATGCATCCTTTAAGCTGATTTCTTAATCACAGTATATTGT
The DNA here is from genome assembly GCA_001647135.1 of Pontederia paniculata. NCBI lineage: Eukaryota > Viridiplantae > Streptophyta > Magnoliopsida > Commelinales > Pontederiaceae > Pontederia > Pontederia paniculata. The sequence continues at coordinate 12,296 of LTAE01001580.1, read as the reverse complement.
AAGCTAATTAAGTTGTAGACATACTGAAAAATAATTTTGCAAACTGAGGTGATATTGGCAACCTAAGACTGAGGCAGGCATAATTTTCGTTGGTTTATGGAAAATCCCATATGTTTGTACATGGCACCAATTGGCTGCACGATTTTCACAAATATGCATATCAAGAATGGAAGAAGGATTGGACATGTAAATGAATAATTACTTAGAAACAGTTTTGACATAGAAAGAAAGTCATAGCATGTACATAATTGCTTGGACCTCACTTCAGGGCACCTGAAGTTTGTTTTGAATATGATACTAGTACATTACCACACACCAATCTCAAATATTAGTAGAAACAAAATATCTCCTCCTATTACAGGAAAAAGAAAACATCTCCTATTACAGGAAAAATAAAACATCTCTTAGGATTACACAAGTCCAAGGATCAAATTTCCATTTCTTGAAGCTCTTCCATTCTTTTGTTCTGATTCTTCATTTGTCTAACAATGAGACAAAAGGGTACAATTATTCTATTATTGCAATGCTCTTGCTTAAATCATTACTCCTAATTCTCCCGTGCTTGATTGGAAATTTTATCAAACTTTCTTTCTTTAGTTTTATGATGTCTATTATATCTGTAATCTTCTGTTCCTTATTGTCCAAGGTCCTTAGCTAAAGATGGATGTCTGGATTTTGGTTATCATTTAGTTTTTTTGGGTGAAACTCTTCTGTGTTATTCAATTTAGTAAATTCAAGAAGATTCAAAACTCAAAGGACAGTAAAATAATATAAATCTTAACAACCATTGCAAATTGGATAACAAAATTGTAGAGGCATGACTTATTAGGTACTTTTACATTTATGTTTTGATGACCTCTAAAAAAAAATTGAAAAAAGGAAGTGCTTTTACGACCAGAAATTGTAACTGAGTTCAAAATAAGCGAAACAGAATATAACTTATGCGAGTAAAAGTTTATTATTTTAAGATATTACACTTCAAGGATGCCACCTTTTAGTCAAAACAGAATAAAATTACTACGTAAAGGTGAAATGGTCTCTTGGTAACCTTTGGTGCTAAACAATGAAGTTGCACGAAAACAGCATTTGGAAATGTTAATTTTCATTACCTTGTCTTTCTTCATGACATCATCGTCTTGGTGCTCATGGGATTTGTGTTTCCTTCTAAACATGATCGCTTACACAGTGCACAATTCAGACCACCCTTCTATAATAAATAAAGATCATAAACAATTAGTACCAGTAGTTGTAGCCTTCAGGTGATCATGAGAAGAGAAAACTCTACATTCTCATATAGAAAATATATGTATATATATATATATATATATATATTTGCAAGAATCTGTTACATTTATCAGGTCAAGATACAAAAGATTATGTTAAACTTACAAATATGTATAATGAACTAGTACATAACATGGGAAGAATTTTCAGTAACAGGATCAATATATTATACTTGAAGCATCAAGAAGTGACCTTGGTAATTAATTAGTAAAGATTTTCTCCTACTAGAATCAACTCATCACTAGAAAGGTCTTACTTTCATCCAGTGCTTAGTATTTATCAATGCACAGTATGAAATAAGATCCCATACCATAACGAATGACAAGGCCAAGTGTCAATTCGACTCCAAAAGAGAGGTTTCAAAATTACCCCAAGAAAGCAATGTCCTGAATCAGAACTTAATACTTCTAAACATCTTAGCAGATCAATCTGCACTAGAACTTTACCTGGATTCAGGATTTTTCCTTTATTAGATTAGCCCAGTCTTACTATTTAAAACTTGATAAGTGAGTGTCTATCAAATTGCATGCAAATAAGTAAATGCAAGAGTCATTCTGGGCGCAGGAGATCTTTTTCTTCTGGGTTGCCCCAAGAGTATCGTGCCGCCTCGGGTCGGATATCTAACTAAGCTCCCAATGAAATTTTTTTGGGTACAGAGAATTTCGCTAGACATCCTTAGTTGGTTGGGCTCAGGAAATCTTTGCTTGAACGATCTTATGAACACAAATAAAAGGACAGCATACAAATCAAACTTGGTCAGCTCTGAATAAACAACCAGAAATTCACATAAGGGATAACAAAAGTTTCCATCTTTACTCCGAATCAGGCCATATAAGAAACGAGAAACATAATCAAGCATCACCGCTCATAAACCTCTCGATTGATCTCAAAATTAACGCATGAATCAATAAAAAACTTCGATGAACGATCACCGAATGACCCTAAAGGTCACAGCTTTATACAAACAACATTAAGTTTGCTCATCGATATCTCCGAAAAGAAGATAAAAGGATCAAGAAATGTTGTACCTTGTGGAAGCGGCAGAGATAAAGAAGTGGAGGCACAGACACAAATAGAAACAAGGAGATTTCGATGTTTACAGAAGGGTGCTCGTTGCTCGCCTGTCCCTCCGACAACTCCTCGTCTCCGTGCGGCGGCAAAGGGAAGGATGAACAAGACGAAAGCTTAGATCAGTGCACAGAACCGAAACTGGTGCACAAAAAGAATGACGAAGCTCTCTGCTTTTGTTGTCACTTGTCTGGTCTGTCACGCATGGACGGAGCCACATTAATAAATTATAAAACTATATTGAAAAAAATGTTTTATATAAATAATATCATGTTTAAAATAATAGCTTTATATTTTAAGAATATCATAATAAAAATGTTATATTGTCGATTAAATTTTTTTTTCTATTAAAACGATAAATAAATATTTAGAAAATTATATCATATTAATTAAAATATTTCATTGTGTTTTGTATTTTGTATGCATTTAACCGCAACTCAATTTTTACATGAGTTGCCGTACATATAAATTAAAAATATTTGTAAATTAATTAAAAAATATAAAAAAATAGTTCACCAAACCTCTAGTTTTTAGAAAAAAATGCTTTTCCTATCAGTAATTAAAACTCGTGCTACATATGGAAATAACAAACAAGTAATATTAATTTAAATTATTAGTCATTAATTTACGAAAGGTAAATTATTAAAAGGTAAACAGACATATATATATATATATATATATATATATATTCCGAAATTTATATATTTTTTTCAATCGATCCTTCAAAGTTTTCCTCCTAAAAATATTTTCAATACTCACATAAAAAAAATCTCCTAAAATTATCACCCATGCGGATATAAAATGTTCTTATAAATTAAAATAAAATATATTAAATTTTGAAATGTCATGTTATGCTAATAAAAGAATTGTGAACATTTGAATGAATGCATGACTCACATTTTCTAAAGCCGAATTAATGAACTTTGTGACATAACAGGTAGATAATAGTGCTTATTACACAAGTTCCATCCACATCATGACCTAAAACTTGGATCTGATTCGAAGACGCCATATTTAAATGAAAGGTAGAATTTGATAAAGTGGATTTTATTGCAATAATTTAACAGCACCACATGGCCTACTGTCTTTTATACTATTAACAAGTGAGTGTTTGTTGAGGTGTACGTCATGTTAGTCTCATAAACATGTGTTTTCTATACGTATTTTTGTTTAATCTCGTATTAGAATTTATCACTTGTGTCATAATACTGATATATTTGTTGCTCAATTTACTTTGTCTACAGGAACAAGTTTACTCTCTAGTATTATCTTTATTAATGTATTTAGTTTTGATCCAAATATCTAAAATCACTAGTATGTGACTAATATCGCGATATTAGGATCCAAAAAAAAATAACTCTTAACAAATTCATAAAATAATGTAATATAACATAATCTTTTAAGTTAATGATGCTGCTCTAAAATTATTAAGTGATAATTTATCTATCCTAAGCTATTGCATTGTTCCATTTTACCACCACATAATTTTACTAATCATAGCTTCAGCAACTTAATTGAGTGGTTAGAATATATAATTCACTTAGAAGTTATGATTACGAAAAGTATGGTTTTCGTGTACTCGAGCAAGGTTCAAATCATGTAGGACGTATTTGTTTTAAGTTTTTCAAATGATAATTACGGTTAAAACCTAAAATAATAATTTAGGGAGAAAGATAATGATGGAATAAAATGCAAGTGTAGATATTCTGAAGAAGCCATGTCGCTATTTTAATCTTTTAAAAGTAAATCGAGCTACTTTAGCATAATTAAGTTAATATTTTCGAAGGTAAAAAATGGAAGTATGATAGATCATGCAATGTTTATTTACTGCACATTTTACTATTATGAATATATTAATCTTATCATTATACGTTTCTTTTATATTGTAATTTTTTGTAATGAATTGTTTAATTATTTCTAGTTCTTATTTTTTTATCAAACGTCGATCCCGTGTCAACTTCCAACAACTGAATTAGATCACTCCTCCCTCGTCATGCATCTTGCACCAGTTGACATTAATTGTACTATTCTGGCATTTGGCATTAGGTTGCCAAATCTGTATAAGTTTGTGGGCTGTCGTGTCAGTCATAAAGAGTTAAAATACAAAAACTGGTTTGTTCCTTCTATAACTCGGTTTTTTTAAGTCAGCAAAATTAATTATTCACCAAAATGCAACATGAAATAGTAGTAAATCTATAGGTTCATCACTTGTTCATTTATTATATTTGTTGAAAAAAAGAAAATAAAAATAAAAAAAATACAACAACGATAACAACAACAAAAGAATCGATAACAACAACAAAAAGATTGGAGAGAAAAATGAAAAAAAAAGAGAAAAAAAAGATGACAGAAAATAAAGAAAGATTGTGAAAAAGAGAAAAAATGATTGGACAAAAAACATGAACAGATATTAAAAAAAAGCCGAATAAATAGTATTATATTCTTAAAAATAGACTTTACACCACTTCTTTAAATCGATATATAATTATAGAAATATTAATATAAATTCTTTAATTTTTTTTCAGCTTTAATTACACTAATTATTTTATATGATTTTCTTTCTATTTTAGCTTTTAAAGTTTTGTAAATATTATTATTATTATTAAAATTTATTCAAGTAAATTAAATTGTTTTGATCACCTTCTATTTGACACACTTCTGAACCTTGTAATCCTTTTTTTTTTTCATCCGGTGCGATCGAGAAATCGAATTCGAAATTTGTTTATCATCGAAATAAATTTTTGTCGATAATAAACTAATTCCTCTTTTCCCATATGTTCTTATTTTATTAGAAGAAATGTAGAAAAATATAATTTGAAATAAAAAGTCAAATTGTTATAGTAAGTATAAATTGGATGCACGCGCGATGCAGACTTATTTCTTAATGTTATAGCTATCCAAATGCACTTCACAATACATATTAAAAGGAAGATTTGACTTATTTCATTGAACTTTTTACACATAAAAGGATAAAACACACCAAATTAACTCATCTTCCATTAGCTAGCTTTTGATCTAAGAATCTCTTATTTAATTTATGATTCAATTAATTCATCAATTGAACTAATCAACTGCAAATGTTGTATTGCAGAAATATTTAATATGCAATAACTATCGAAAAATTTTATTTAAATTTTTACTTATTATAATTAGAAATTTGATCGGAGGAATATAGATTAGTAGAAGATAAATTAGAAAAATATTTGATACACATTAAGTTTAACAAATAAATCATCCAATTGCCCACCATGTCCCAGATGCAGGACTTGCCAAATATATGGATGGTGCGAGGACTTCTGTTAGGTGCCAAGGCTTAATATTTTTCTCATATATTTTCAGAAGAAAATAAGTTATTCATTTTGTAAACTTAGACTCGGACGAGTCGCATGGGTCCAGTATGAAAATAATACGGATCGAATTGAACTTTTTTTGAATGATTTTATGTTGTTTAAATGTTTTTCCTTTTCATATTTAATTAATTTTATAATTATGTAATATTAAGAGATATTTTATTTTATAAATTGACATCAATAATAAGTTTCAGTATTAATATTTATATTTTTTTTGCTAATATGACGTTTCATAAATTTTATATTAATTACGCATTATACATATATTAAAGCATTTCTAAAATATAATGATTATATATTTTATATAATTTAATTATTTATTTCTCCAACTTAAAAATTTTATAATTTTTTATCGGGTCTATCGAGATTTTAAAAAAAATCATATCTCTATTTGATTTATGAAAATAATATTTGATAACAAAGTGATAACTGACAAATCACTCCAATGAGCTTCCCTGAGTATTGCATCTAGAATCCCATTATATATTAAGTATGTTTAAAACAGGCAATGTCTCAACGGGTTCAGAACTCAAAATATTACAATATCATTTATGAGCAGTTTAGATTATGTACATGAGGATTTTGTGATGTTCAAAAGTATTTTTCACATCTAGAGGAGCATATCCTATTAAGAAAAGTTTTTGTTTCTTAGCCCACTCATGATGTACCAAGTAATTTGTGCAATATAAGACGATGTTGACACTTGACTTCTATCATCCCATTACCCACTGTACTTCCACTGTGGTTCACATCACACATTTCACTACCCAAAAATACTTGGTTCTTTCATTCAAAGAAAAACCTCCATACCAATACAAAATAAATGTGGTAATGAATTCTTCCTCTAGTATTCGAAAATATTGTTAATGCAAATCCCACATCATCCAAATTCAAATGATTTTCATGTGATTCAGAAAATACTACTTCCTCCTAATTATGAGAGAGTTAGAGGATGTATTAGAAAAAAATGTAGCACCACTTTTCTTAAACTACAAAATGCTAATGCATCTTTTTTTTTTAAATATTCAAGTGACTCCTAAATTACAAAATGGTCATATTTCTTTTTTTTTCAATTATCATCTCAGTATCTATAAGCGATCTGATATAAGTAAAACCTCATGAGATCATGAGGACTTGTTGATTAAGGAGTGAATAGCAGACCACCTCATCCTAGCTAATTTTATGTCACTTCTTGCCGCACATATGCACCAAATCCATAGGATTATGCATATTTTTGTTGGGTACATGGACTATCCATCTTTATACACTAAATACTAGCTATTAGCAATGGAAAAAAGTCACTACACTGTCCCTAAACCTTAGTTAGCGATGATACAACGACAACTAAGTGACAAAAGAAAAATGTCGTTAAATCCTAGTCGCTATTAGCGATTGTGGACAACCGTCACTAATTTCGTCGGTAAGTTATCGCAGAATCGATGTAAACCCGTTGTTGACGCGTCGTTATTATTTTAATTTTTTTCACACAAAAAATGCCGTCGTTGAACCATCAGTCGCTCGCTACACAGCCTACACCATAATTAGATATGTCATCAGAGACGGACCCAAGAAGAAAAGATAGGGAAAGCCAAAATGTTAGGAGGACCAAAATATATAATAATAAATTAAAAAAAAATATGGGAGGAGTTTGGATTTGAACCCTAAACTTTTAGATGTTTGTCAAAATCACCTATCCACTATGTTAGTTAGCTAACTATAATTATTTGTTAGTATTTAATTTATTTATTGATTATAACTATTAATATATACGTATATATATACTTTATATACCGAAAAGTTGGGGGGTCGTGGTCCTTCGAGATATATGTGGGTCTGCCCCTGTATATCACTAATTTGTCTCTGAGTCGTCAATAGCTAATTATCGCTATTTATTGAACAACGTCGGCAGGTTCACACCATCATTAGATATGGTTACTATGTTGTCACTAAGTTCATAAATTTAAAAAAATAAAAAAATAATGATAATTTACTAACCGTCTTTATGATGTTGCTAAGTTTGTCTCTATTGGCGAAAAAAGATAATTCGTCGTTTCCTCAAGCCATAAACTGACGTTATTAATATCTTAAAAAAAAATTAAAGTTCGACTTTTTTCCTATCATCAAGGTGTCTCTAAAGTGTCGCTATTAGTGACAAGTAGCTAATCATCCGCCGCAAAAACCTATTATTCTTGTAGTGATATTAGACAAATGAGCCTCATTTTATAACAAAAGAAAATACTATTTGAAAATTTTCTTTAGTTACTATATAATTTTTTTGTTGGATAAAAAAAAAGAATATTATAAGAAGAAGAGAAAATGTGAAAGACATGTATTCAAATTTCTCTATCTATAAGGAGGTACTATGTCTGTGAAGACGGTTGCTAAATAATCATTTAGTATGTAGTTATTAATTACCGCTCATTAAAATTAATTATTTATTACTTTTTTTAATTACAAACTAATCACCCACTCAAAATATTATAATAAACTAATATCTTAATTACTTATAATATTTATAGCACATATGGAGATTCAATAATTTGCTAAATGTCATGTTGTCCTTGTTTACTACTCTCTTTATATAGTATGAATAATAATAACAATAATATATGCAGAATTATAATTTTAAATTTTCTTAGTAGGACTAATTTATTATTATTTTTTATTTTCTAGGGAAACAATAATTTTGAAAATAATAATTTTAATTTAAAATTTTATTCATTTGCTTTAGTTTGGACTCTTTAAAAAATTGTATATTTTTTATTTTATGTTCTACGAGACTTCTTATTATATGCAAACTCACGCATTTGCCTCTCTTTTTAATAATATACGAATATTCCAAAATCATTTTTTTATATGAAAATAAGTAGTTTGCATAAAGCTCCCTTCATGCGTCTGGACTAGTATTGCACGTAGGAACGAATCCAAAAAAAAATAGCCGAGCCTAAATTATATTATAAAAACTAATAATGGAAATAAAAATTATCAATTATTAATACATATTAGAATAAAAATAGAATATCATCTAATCTAGTAAACTTTAGTTGATGAGGAGGGCCAAGCTCGTACTTAATCATAAAAAATATTATATATATATATATATATATATAT
>LTAE01001579.1:126486-160772 GCA_001647135.1 Pontederia paniculata | reverse complement strand
TATATATATATGTGTGTTTATTATTGCAAGTTGGGTATGGATTGATTCACCTATTAATTCTATTTCTTTCAGCAGAAATCTAAACTTGTTTACCTTGCAGTATGGCAATATAATGCATGCATGCATGCATGCAGACTTGTCCATCTGGTAGAAGTGACGTCGTCCTTGGCACACAGATAGCAAGAGGTGCTAAGAGTTGTTTTTCAGTTCAAACTCTGGACCTATTAAGATATCAGAAGTGCAGTTGCATTTGCTCTCAGATTTCATTTGGTGCTACGAGCACAAGCGTGAGGCACTAGTCAGAAATTTTTTATGGAAAGATTCAAGAACAAGTAGAAAATCACAGAAAGAAAATGCAGAAAAATAAAGAACACACACAGGTTTATCCAAGTTCACCTTTTAATTAGGGCTACGTCCTGCAAAGAGATTTCACTATATATTTTTCGTTACAACCGCTCAACATCAAGTCTGAAATAAGAGCAATATATATATATATATATATATATATGAGTCCAAAATCCTAACAAATAATAAATCTCTTAATCTTCACTATACGAGTCAGCTTAAATAAAAGCTCAAACCCGTTTAGGTTTCGAGGGCGCTGCCCCCGAACCCCCGCCCGCTCACCGGCGAGCGAAACCCCCGTTGGGGGGCGGTGTCCCCCCAACCCTCCTTTCCGCGCGTAGGGGTTAGATGTCGTTGGGTAATACTCCAGTTCCCCTAAGCTTACGTGGGCGTACCCAGTGTGAGAAACAAGAAGCCCTGAAGTATTCGCCAACTCCAATATTCTCCCACACAGACAGCTAGAAATTGTAAATTTTCAACTAGAATCAGACTCATAGGCGCGATATTATCACACGTAAAGTTGATCCTCCCTAGCGCGTGAGAAACATATTTGAAGACGTATGGTTGTCCATTAACTTTTTTTCAAATTTTACATGTAAATACATTATTCGTTACGTTAATACAGTGGTGGACTACTTAGCCTCTTTTGATCGTCAGTCTACAGATGATATTTTTTGGGAGTGTTGATAATGCCTTGAATCTTAACCCAGTGGAAACCCATGTGAACCCCTGCGCATCACAGTCGTCGAATATTTGGGGCGACGAAGCCACCCGTCCCCTACGGGGGTCTCCTGAAGCTGAAGGCATCAGATATAAGGCACGTTTAGTTGCTAAAGGCTACAGTCAGAAAGAGGGAGTGGATTATAATGAGATCTTCTCTCCAGTTGTCAGACACACTTTCATCCGAGTGCTACTTGCCCTTGTAGCACATCAGAATCTGGAACTTGAACAATTAGATGTGAAAACGGCCTTCTTGCATGGAGAACTTGAAGAAGATATCCTTATGAGTCAGCCAGAGGGGTTCTCCATTCAGGGAAAGGTAGATCAAGTTTGCAGGCTGAAGAAGTCATTGTATGGACTAAAGCAGTCTCCCAGACAATGGTACAAGAGGTTTGACAGTTTTATGACCAGTAAGGAATTCAACAGGAGCCCTTATGATTGTTGTGTATATCACAAGAAGGTGAATGATGACTTCACCATCTATCTGCTCTTGTATGTTGATGATATGTTGATTGCTGCTAAGAACATGTCAGACATTCAGAATTTGAAAAATCTTCTTAGTGCAGAGTTTGATATGAAGGATCTTGGTGCAGCACAGAAAATTCTAGGGATGGAGATCTACAGGGATCGTGCAAAGGGTAAACTTTTCTTATCTCAGAAAAGTTATATTCAGAAGATTTTATCCAGATTTGGGATGTCATCAGCAAAATCCTTGAGTACTCCATCTGCTCCAAATGTGCATCTCTCAATTACTACTGCACATCAGTCTGAAGCAGAAAAGGAGTTTATGTCTCGGGTTCCTTATGCTAGTGCAGTTGGAAGTTTGATGTATGCTATGGTATGCACTAGACCTGATATAGCGCATGCAGTCAGTGTTGTCAGTAGATTCATGGGAAATCCTGGAAAGGAGCATTGGCAAGCAGTAAAGCGCATTTTTCGATATATGAGAGGAACATCTGATATTGACCTCATTTATGGAAGTGGTACAGAGTGTTTGGTTGCTGGTTATTCTAATTCAGATTATGCTGGAGATGTAGATGGAAGAAGATCAATGACAGGCTATGTCTTCACTTTGGGCAGTTCTGTTATCAGTTGGAAGGCTACTCTACAGCCTTCAGTCACACTGTCTACTACTGAGGCAGAATACATGGCATTGACAGAAGCTGCAAAGGAAGGAATATGGTTGAAAGGCTTAGTTGGAGATCTTGGACTGCATCAGGATCATGCTATAGTATATTGTGACAACTTGAGTGCTATATGTCTGGCCAAGGATCAAGTTCATCATGAGAGGACCAAGCACATTGATGTAAGATATCACTTCATCCGTACTGAGAAGAGAATCAAAGTGAAGAAGGTTGGCACATCAGATAATCCAGCTGATATGTTCACCAAGTCAGTTCCTCACAGCAAGTTTCAACATTGTTTGGACTTGCTTAACATAAGCAGTTATCAGTAGCCCCAAGGTGGGGCTGGCGGTGGCAGAGCATTGTCAGATATTATATTCTGAAGATGGTTCAAGTCAAGGTGGAGATTTCTTGATAATGTCTTGAATCTTAACCCAGTGGAAATCCATATGACCCCCTGCGCATCACAGCCGTCGAATATTTGGGGCGGCGAAGCCGCCCATCCCCTACGGGGGTCTCTATATAAACTCCCTAGGGTTTGAGTTATTCTATATCTTGTAATCATCTATTATTTCCCCATCAAAGAAATTCTGCAAGTCGCCGCTCGAGGACGTAGCCCAGTTAAGGGTGAACCTCGTAAATCTTGTGTCTTCTTCTGTATGCGCTCTTGTCTCTCTCTCATCTCATATCCGCAATTGGGAGGATGATTCTCTTTCGGGCATCCGAAATATTTTGTACTCAGACTATTCACGTACTTAATCAATAAATATTTCCTTTAAAGAAAAAGATACCAGAAGTTAACATATATGGATTGCACTTCATATGAAGAGCTGGAAGACACTGACGCCTGAATTCGGCAGGAAAAGAAAAAAATGGCTGTCGCGTGAATCAATTGACATTGAGTATTATTGTATGCAGTGTGTCGACGTGCTTCCTTGTTATAGATACATGACCACCCTTTTTGGAGGATTTGGACATCGATAAAAAGAAGTAGGATTTTCTCAGCAATTCCATGGTTCTCAGCATCAAATCAATTGTTTAAGAACACTGTCACAGTTAGATGTAATTGACTTTGTTATTTAACTAGCATTGTCCTTTTCATGACATTATCTCTGCTTGCATTTTTCCCAAGTTTCAGATCTTAATTAAAGGTTCAGACCGGTGGAAATAGTTAATGCACAATTCACAAGTGATGAGATCAATCAATCTGCCATGAATGATTTTTTTTCTGTTTTTTTAAGAAGAGATGGATCCACCTGTGAGTGAATTAGTCTTCAAAAAGAAATATTAATTGATACAATGATCATGAATGATCTTACTTTTTCTCTCTTTTTTTTTCCCTCTCGGTGACATGGATCCCTGGATTAAAAATTAAAAATAAAAAATTTCTTTAACAAGAATTGGTCAACTCATCAATGAATGAATGTTATATATTGGTTTTTCTTATTTATGTGAGATGAATCCGCTTCTGAATGAATTAGTTTTCAGTTTTCACATAGCTCAATTTGATGCTCGATTTGCTCTCTGCTTTAATAAAATGGCCACACTATGTGCATAGTATGTACGCTCATACCAAATTCCTTAGAACCTAGAAAAAAGAAATATGTAGCACACTATATTAAAAGTGTGTTACAAACTCTTGCCCCCTTAGAATATATAATATATGAAAAGTAGACAGAAAATAATACAAAACAACTTACAAATTCTTTGGTTCGTGGAGTGAGGTGGAACATCCTGCTCCATCTTAAATATTGTCCGTTATAGTTTAAAAGTACATGTGGAACAACAAGGGATCAAATGGTATAGTTCATTTGTTGGTAGCTTGGAAGATTACAAACATGACTATTGCTTAGTTGTTTTTGCATTAATTGCGACTTCATCAATCTTATTGATTAGTGTACATGTTGTATTTGTTTCTCCTGATGATTGGTCAAGTAACAAAAATGTTATATTTTCCGGTACATCATTATGGATTGGATTAGTTTTTCTGGTAGGTATTCTTAATTCTCTTATCTCTTAATTTTATTTGGTAATTCCCCGATCCAAAAATGTCACTCTTTATAAGAAATTAGAACTATGAGACATATTAAGATTCAATCTGAGTTCCGAAAAAAAAATTAGAATATTTAATTCTTGTATCTGAGTCTCTAGCCCTGCACATATGATCCAGACGCATATATGATATATAATATGTGTGGACATATGCATGCGTATCAGGAACCAAGAAAACGCGGATATGGTCGAATGGTAAAATTTCTCTTTGCCAAGGAGAAGATGCGGGTTCGATTCCCGCCATCCGCCCATGACGAAGTAATGTACTATGATAAGAGATCAAATCAAAAATTCGATATAATACTTAATATTAAGTACTAGGATACTTAATACTAAGTACTAGGGCAGTTAGTATAGTAGTTCTACTTTACTCTTTTTTCTTTGGGTCTCGTCCAAAAAGGGTCATTAATTACTAATTACACCTAACACCTAAAAAGTTTTTTACAAATAAAATGTTGCGGAGACAGGATTTGAACCCGTGACCTCAAGGTTATGAGCCTTGCGAGCTACCAAACTGCTCTACTCCGCGCTAAAGAACTAGAAACTAATGGATGAAGAAAGATTGGATACGCCCCTCTACCATATCTATATAAATAGAATAATCTATTTATACAGAATGGTAAAGAGGGCCTTTCCTTTCTATGATCTATGATCATAGAGATCCATACAAATATGAAACGAAATTTTTTTCCTTACCAACTTGATCTTATAGCACCCGGTAACAAACATGCATGAACCATTTCTCGAAGTATATGTCCGGATAACCCAAAGTCTCGATAGTTAGCTCTAGGTCTTCCAGTCAAAAAACAACGTCGATGAAGACGTATGGGTGCACTATTACGTGGTGGGGATTGCAATTTTCCATGAATTTCCCATTTTTCACTCAACGAAGGGACTTTGCTTATTTTTTCTTTTAAGGATCGACGAATCAAATGATATTTCTGTTCCATTTTTTGTCGCTTCTTCTCCTTCTGAATCAAACTTTTTCTTGCCATAATATAATGTTCAGTTCCTATTATTATCAATGGTACAGTTCGGATCCTAGATGTAAAAATATAAGAAGGTAGATCCTTCCTCTCCGTTGAACCAAATGAGATTGTTGCTGATATAGTACATAAAAAAATAATAAATAACTAAATGAAATTAACCAAATTAACCTGATGTGGAAGCAATCAAGAAAGTTGCATAAGTGAATATATAACCTATGGAAAAGTGAGCTAATCCAACCAATCTTGCTTGGACAATGGAAAGGGCCACTAGTTTATCTCTCCATCGAATCAAATTAGCTAAAGGTGTGCGTTCATGAGGCCCATGCTAAAGTTTCAATCAATTCTTGCCAATATCCACGCCAGGAAATTAAGAACATAAATTCAGTAGCCCAAACAAGATGTGCAAATAAGAACATCCACACTCATACAGATAAACTATTCATACCAAAAGGGTTATACCCATTGATAAGTTGTGAAGAATTTAACCATAGATGATCTCTTAACCATCCCATCAAATAAGTAGAGGATTGTTAAATTGTGAAACGTTACCCTGCCATAATGTAATATGTTTCCAATGCCAATAAAAAATAACTCCTCCAATGGTATTTAATATCCAGAAAACTGCCAAATAAAAAGCTATCTCTGGTAAAATGATATATGAAGATTCTGGTATCAAACAACATTTGCATCATAAATGGATCAATGCCATTCTTCTATATATACTATTCCATGCTGTTGAGAAAATAACGAAAAATAAGAAGAGAAAAATCAAGATTCATTTAGAAAAACATGCACATAATTTATCTGATTAAAAAATAAATCTCCTATGTTCATGACCGTCGCAAAGAATTTTAATAGTTTATGTCAAAAATCACAAAATTATATAATCTCTCATAAAATCACATATATATGATGGGCTAGGGCAACCGTCCATAAAATAGACAAATTTCATATATACCCCTAAAAAATTATCTCGGCAATAGAGATTGAGTGCTCGGTCTCTATCTGTTATTTGCATATGCAAGAACATAAATCGTGGTTATCAAATTACAAGATCTTGCTTAACAATTTGGATCCATGTCCTGCTTCACATGTACACTGTCATGTTAACCTTATCTAAGAACATTGTATTAATAATGTATTCAATCTTAGTTTAATAATACATTCATATGGTTTGCTATGCAGTGCAGGCATTCCAATAATTACAACAACGAAATTGTCCATTTTATTCAAGAGTCTACACGAATTCTAGATAGTTATCGATTTTTATTTTATATTGAGAGTTTCTATATAAATTTGATATAATTTAAATTATTCTGCATCTTATATTATCTATTATTTAGAAAATTGTATTGTCGTTCAAAAACATAATCTAATTAAAAATGAATTTTGTTAAATTTTGTGTCTTCTTTGTAAGATTATTTTGTTCTCTTTTATCTATTTCTCATGACACATTCACTAGCAATTCTAACCTCTCGGGTGTTAATTTCTTTGTTCAATATGAAAGCAAATATTATATTCCTAATGCACAATTTTTCGTTCATTTATTCACATGATTCACCAAACCATGCATGTGTTCTATCATACCGAATCAGTCCTTATATATAATATATAATTCTTCCACATGCTTTTACCTTCCTTAGGAAGAACTTCAGGTATATTTCGGAAGGGTTGGAGAGAATAATGTGATGGCAAACCTTAGAGAATGCATGAACACATATTGTGCTTATCGTGTGAGTTTATCATCCTCTTCATTTCAGCGTCTATTAGTCTTTTTTTCAGTGTTAATTAAAATCATTAGTTTCAAAGTAAACTCCTCCTGAATCAACAAATTATGAGTTTTGTCTTTCTCCAAATTAACTTGTGCCAGGTATAGCTTGAGGTGGCAATTTGGACGCCAAAGTGGAGTGGGCCGTCAACGAGACTTGGTTCGTATAAGAACGTATAAGTAATAATTAATGTTTAAATTATATATTAAAGCTTTAATACATTATTTTACAAAGCGTTCATTATTTTTGAAATTATGTAGAAATCGAATTGCTACAAGTTAATTGATAATTAATAGTTATTCATATCTTCGATCAGGTTATTAAGATTTTAAAAATGGAGACTCGGCTTAATGGTAAACTATTAAGATTCATTCGGCATCAAACATCTTTGAAGAATTATCAATTTGTTTCTGACACCGTGACATAAATTAATTGACTTGCAAATGTAGCTTGATATATAAACATAGCTCAATATGCAATTGCATGAACTAATCAGGACGTTACCATGTATCGAACTTCGACTAAATCTGTAGTAAACGTCGATCGAGAGAGAAAGAGAATTGAAATTTGCAATTTGGAGAATTGTGAAGGCGAATGGCAGGGCAATTCTCCTTTGGCAAGAACAGCTGATCACTATTTCTCCCGGACAGCATTCGTGCCAAAAGAGGACTGCCTGTTATTCTTATACCTCACAGTCGGCTGTGCTCTCTCTCTCTCTCTCTCTCTCTCTCTCTCTCTCTCTCTCTCTCATTTATTACTATATAACTCACTTCACTTGGGCGATCGATGCCCGTTACTGATTGCTAAATGATTTGGTTTTTATAGCAGCAATCGAAGAGTTGAGCAGAAGAACTGGACGTGGATATGCTGCAGGATATGCCCTTGAAATTGGAACAATTCCCGTGGAGTGGATCAGCTTCCTCTTCTGGCTCTTTTCTCCCCATTTTTTTTTTTTTTTGCTGTGATACATGGTCCTCATTCTTCTGATACGATGATCATCAATGATCTTACTTTTTCTCTTTTTTTCCTCTCGGTGACATGGATCCACTGGATTAAAAATTAAAATTTTCTTTAACAAGAATTGATCAGCTCATCAATGAATGAATGTTATATATATATTGGTTTTTCTTCTTTATGTGAGATGAATCCGCTTCTGAATGAATTAGTTTTCAGTTTTCACAAAGCTCAATTTGTTGCTCGATTTGCTCTCTGCTTTAATAAAATGGCCACACTATGTGCATAGTATGTACGTTCATATCAAATTCCTTAGAACATATACTAAATGAAAAGTAGACAGAAAATAATACAAACCAACTTACAAACTGTTTGGTTCATGAGGTGAAGTGTAACATCGTGCTCCATCTTAAATATTGTCCGATATAGTTTGAAAACACATAAGGAACAAAGCTCATAACGGATAATATCTCTGATAAGATGTTTTATGAAGATTCTGGGATCAAACAACATTTGCATCATAAATTGATTAATACCATTCTTCTACATACATTGTTCTATGCAAATACGTATATCATAGTTATCAAGTCACAAGATCTCGCTTAACAATTTGGATTCATGTCCTGCTTCACACTATCATGTTATAACCTTAGTCTAAGAACATTGTATTAATGTCTTGAATTTTAATTCAACAATAAATATAACACCTCCGATCCATTTCAAAAAATTGTTCGCTTTAGGCTCATGATCCACACGAATTTAAAACACTTCTTGAATTATAATAAGGTGTTACAAAAAATATCAATGCTCACTTGAACCATATGAGTCGACTCAATAAAGATATTGAGCCTTATATGTTACAAAATATATCAAAACTTTCCAACAATTATGATAACGGAGTTGTCCATCCTATTCAAATCTTTATACAAATTCTACACGGTTATCAATTTAAATTTTTTTTTAAAATTTATGTTGATAGTCTCTATGTAAATTTTATAGAATCTGAATTGTTATACATCTTATATTATCTATCACATGAAGTATTTTATTATCGCCCAAAAATATAATCTAATTAAAAATGAACCTCGTTAAAATTTGAGTCTTCTTTCCGAATTCTTCTCTTTTATCTATTTCTCATGACACATTTACTAACAATTCTAGCCTCTCAGGTGTTAATTTCTTTTATCAATATTAAAGCAAATATTATATTCCTAATGTACAATTTTTGATTCATTTATTCACATGATTCACCAAACCATGCATGTGTTCTGTCATACCGCATCAGTCCTTATATATAATATATAATTCTTCCACATACTTTTACCTTCCTTAGAAAGAACCGCAGGTATATTTCGGAGGGTTGGAGAGAATAATGTGATGGCAAACCTTGGAGAATGCATGACTGCATGAGCAATATTGTGCTTATTGTGTGAGTTTTTTTTTTTCAGTGTTAATTAAAATCATTAGTTTCAAAGTAAACTCCTCCTGAATCAAGAAATCTCGAGGTTTGTCTTTCTCCAAATTAACTTGTGCCAGGTATAGCTTGAGGTGGCAATTTGGACGCCAAAGTGGAATGGGCTGTCGACGAGGCTTTGCTTGGTTCGTATACGAACGTATAAGTAATTAATGTTTAAATTATATATTAAAGCTTTAATACCTTCATTTCCAAAGCGTTCATTCTTTATGAAATGATGTATAAATCGAATTGCAACAAGTTAATTGATAATTAATAGCTATTCATATCTTCGATCAGGTTATTATGCTTTTAAAATGGAGACTCGGCTAAATGGTAAACAATTAAGATTCGTCCGCATCAAACATCTTTGAAGAATTATCAATTTGTTTTCTGACACACACAAATTAATTGACTTGCAAATGTAGCTTCCATATATATTGTTGTGCCTTGAATTATTATATCATATACTCGAAATTGAAAAGAAAATGAGAAAAAAAGAAATATATGGCGGTAGCGGAGGGCTTGGGCCGTTGGAGTTTTATGATGTACTCTCTTCTTCTTCTGACATAGTGAAAACTCTTTAGTGGCGACCTCTTTTATTCGTGGATGTTTTTCTCTTGTTCATATTGATCAAAAGAGTTTTACCACGTTAAGAATATGTGTGTCAATCTTTCTTTCTCATTTTTATTCGTTGTTTTGATAATTAGTCAATCTCTCGCCCGATATTCCCAACAAATTGGTATTATAGCCTGAGATTTTTCACAATCAATTTTTCGACGATTACTACAATGAAATTTAACATCGAAAAGTTTGACGGCAACACAAATTTTAGTTTGTGGCAAGTTCGAATGCTTGTCATCTTGGTTCAGAACGGATTGAAGAAAATATTATCGGGAAAGAAACCCGATACCATGGAGACATCCGCCTGGGAGGAACTTGATGAGAAAGCTATGTTCGCGATTCAGTTATGTCTAACGAACAATGTTCTTCAAGAAGTCCTCGTAGAGAAGATATCAGCAGATCTATGACTAAAGTTGGAAACTTTGTATATGACAAAAACTCTAGCGAATCGACTTGTGTTGAAGCAGCGACTGTGACAGAAGGTACATCGATCAAATCTCATATTAGTGAGTTTGTTACCCTTATCAATGATTTAAAAAATGTAGATGCTAAGGTTGATGATGAAGATCAGGCGTTATTGCTTTTATTCTCTTTGTCGTTTTCATATAAAACTTTTGATGATGTGAAAGACAGACTTCTGAGTAAAAAAAACTGGAGAATGAATTGAGATCCAACAGCAAATCCAAAGAGCACGCCTCAGGTTTGATCGCAAGAGGCAGATATTAAACAAGAAATCTGAATCAAGATAGATCCAGATCTAAATATAAGCATAGAGATAAAGTCTGCAATTGTTATAAGAAGAAGGGTCATATTAAGACAGAGTGTTACAAATTGCAAAATAAAAATAAGAAATTAAATGACAGCAACAAGAAGGGAAATCAGAAGCCAAATGTTGCATATGCTAGTGTAGCCGAGAGCAAAAATGAACATGTTTTGAGGTGACGTCGATTAATAAATCTCGATCTTCAAATGAATGGATTCTTGATTCTGAATGCTTGTATCATATGTGTCCTAATAAGAATTGGTTCTCCATATACAAGCCAATTGAAGGTGGAGTTGTTCTTATGTGCAATAATGCAGCTTGTAAGATTATTGGTATTGGATCTATTCAAATTAAGATGTATGATGGAGTTGTCCGGACCTTAACAGATGTCAAACATGTCCCTGATCTAAAAAAGAAGTTCATTTCTCTGGGTGTTTTGGACTCAAATGGCTGCAAAATTGTTATAGAGTCAAATAGAATGAAGATTTCTCGGGGTGGTCTTGTGTTGATGAAAGATTCAAAAATTGGTACCTTGTATGTTCTTTTTGGTTCAACTATAACAGGTTTAGTAGTTGTTTCATCATCTATTTCAGAAGAATATTCTATAAAATTATGGCACATGTGTTTGGGCATATGAGTGAGAAGAGCATGCAAGTTCTAAACAATAGAGGTCTTCTTCTAAGGCTAAAAGTTGAAAAGTTGGAATTATGTGAACATTGTATTTTCGAAAAGTAAAAGAGAGTCAGTTTTAATTTGGTAATTCATAGGACGAAGGGAACCGTAGATTACATACATTCATATTTATGGGGTCCTTCTCAAGCTCCTTCAAAAGGAGGTAATAGATATTTGGTTACATTTATTGATGACTTCTCTAGAAAAAATTGGGTCTACTTTTTGAAATATAAATATGATGTCTTTGAGATATTTAAGTTATGAAAAAGTTTATTAGAAAAACAAACTGGAAAAGTTGTTAAGAGACTAAGAACAGATAATGGGCTGTAGTTTTTTTGTTCAAAATTTAATGACTTCTGTGAGAAAGAAGGTATTGTAAGATATCGCACAGTTGTAAAAACTTCACAACAGAACGACATCGCAGAAAGAATGAATAGAACTCTACTTGAAAGAGCTCGATGCATGTTATCAAATACAGGATTAAGAAAGAATTTCTGGGCAAAAGATATCAACCTGGCATGTCATTTAGTCAATCGATCCCCCCATCGATCATTGGATTTGAAGATTCCTGAAGAAGTACAGTCAGGTAGTCCTCCTAATTACTCACATTTAAGAGTTTTTGGTTGTCCTGCATATGCATATGTAAATGATGGAAAACTTGAATCTAGAGCTCGAAAATTCATATTTCTTGGTTATAAATCTGGTGTTAAAGGTTATAGATTATGGTGTCCTGAAACTAAGAAATTTATTTTGAGTAGAGATGTCACTTTTGATGAATTTGTGATGCTTCACTCGAGAAAAGAGTTGTTTGTGATTAATGATACAAGAAAACAGAATGCTTTGGAGAAGATGGAGCTGAAACTTATCAATTCTTCTCATGAAAATAAAGATGTTCAAACTAAAGATATTGCTCCTGAAGTTCAAGCTTCTCCTGAGGCTCAGCAACAATATATGTTGGTTCATGATAGATAGAGAAGATAAACAAATGCACCACAAAGATTGAGTTTTGAAGACTTGGTAGTTTATGCTTAGAGTATTGTTGAAAATATTGAATTTCCTGATCCTTTTACATACAAAGAAGCTATACAAACTTCAGATTACACCAAATGGGTAATAGTTATGCAAGAGGTGATGGAGTCTCTTCAAAAGAATGACACTTGAAAGCTTGTGAAACCACCGATTAATAAGAAAATTATTGACTGCAAATGAGTGTTTAAGAAGAAGGAATGACTTAGTAATGAAGACACTAAGTACAAGACAATGTTGATTGCTAAAGGCGTGGAGGGAGTTGATGTTCATGATGTGTTCTCTCCAATTGTAAAACATACTTCAATCCGTACTTTACTTGCTATTGTTGTTATGCATAATCTTGAACTTGAGCAGCTAGATGTAAAGACAATATTCCTACATGGTGATCTTTAAGAGGATATATACATGAAGCAACCAAAGGATTTCTATGTTGAAGGTAAAGAAGGTCATGTATGTCATCTTAAGAAGTCCTTGTATGGATTCAAACAATCTCCTCGTCAATGGTATAAAAGGTTTGACTCATTTATGTTGGGCATTGGTTTTATGAGAAATAAGTATGATAGTTGTGTTTATTTGCATCAGCTTGTTGACAGATCCTTCATCTATTTATTGAAAAAGTTTTGGAGCGATTTGGAATGCATGATGCAAAGTCAGTTAACACTCTATTGTAGCACACTTCAGACTCTCAGCTTCATATTCTCCACAATCAGATGATGACATAAGGTATATGTCAAAAGTTTCATACTATAGTGCAGTTGGTAGTATTATGTATGCTATGGTTTGTACTCACCCAGATATAGGGGTGTTCAACGGATCGGGTCGACCCGTGAAACCGGCCACCCAAACCGACCCAAACTGAATTGGGTCGGTTCGGTTTCTTGTTCGGGTCGGACCCGACCCGAACCGACCTTAGACGGGTCGGGTACGGATTGAAAAATTTCAACCCGACCCGACCCGATGACCCGATTATTTTTATTTTTTTTGAAATTAAATTAATTTTAATTTAATTTAAAGGTTAAATTTAATTTAAAATTTAAAATATATCATAATAAAATATTTTAAAAAGCTTTTTTATGTTGTAAAATGAATATTAGATATAATGATTCATACTAAATATTAAAAAAATAAAATAAAATGAATAAATAAATAAATAAAAAATAAAAAAAGAAAATAAAAAATTGATCAGGTGACCCGTCGACCCGACCCAATCCAACCCGACTTTGGACGGGTCGGGTTGGATCGGATTTGCATGCCAAAAATGGCACGATCCGACCCAAACCGACCCGACCAAAGTTGATCGGGTCGGTTCGGGTTTGGGTTCGGGTCGAGTTCAACTCGACCCGTGAACACCCCTACCCAGATATATCTTATGCAGTTAGTGTTGTTAGTAGATACATATTTAGTCTAGGAAAGATGCACTGACAAACAGTTAAGTGGATTTTGCGTTATCTAAGAGGCACTTCTGAAGCATGTTTAGAATTTAGTAAGAGTACATTTGGTCTGATTGATTATGTTGATTCAGATTTTGCAAGAGATTTGGATAGAAGAAGATCTCTCACAAGTTATATTTTTTACTATTGATTATTATGTTGTTAGTTGAAAAATTATTTTGCATGACACAGTAGCATTATCCACCACTGAAGCAGAGTATATGATTATTACTGAAGTTGTAAAGAAAGTCATCTGGTTGAGAGAATTAGTTGGAGAATTCAACATGAATGAGGAAGCTACTAGAGTCAAAGTGAAATACACCTTACAAAAGATCAGATGCATCATGAACATTTGGCAAAGGAGGATACGATGAGTTTTATTTTTATTTTAAGAGTTATGTAAAATTCAAGTCAAAGTGGAGATTTGTTGTTGTGCCTTGAATTATTATATTCTGTACTCAAAATTGAAAAAAAAATGAGAGAGAAAAAAGAATACGTGGCGGTAGCGGAGGGCTTAGATCGTTAGGGTTTTATGATGTACTCCCTTATTCTGACATAGTGAAAATTTTTTGGTGACGATCTCTTTTGCTCGTGGATATTTCTCTCTTATTCACATTGATTAAGAGGATTTTACCACGTTAAAAATCTATGCGTCAATCTTTCTTTCTCATTTTTATTCATTATTTTGATAATTGGTCAATCCCTCGCCCATATTCCCAACAATATATATCAGGACGTACCATGTATCGAACTTCGACTAAATATGTAGTAAATGCCGATCGAGAGAGAACGAGAATAGATCAGGATTGATATTTGCAATTTCGAGAATTGTGAAGGCGAATGGCAGGGCAATTCTCCTTTGGCAAGAACAGCTGATCACAGCATGCATTGATAGGGGATGCCATTCCCGGCCAGCATTCGTGCCAAAGGAGGACTGCCTGTTATTCTTATACCTCACAGTCGGCTGTACAGTCTCTCTCTCTCTCTCTCTCTCTCTCTCTCTCTCTCTCTCTCTCTCTCACACACACACACTTCACTTCACTTCGGCAATCGATGCCCGTTGCTGATTGCAAAATGATTTGGTTTTTATAGCAGCACTCGCAGAGTTGAGCAGAAGAACTGGACGTGGTGGATATGCTGCAGGATATACCCTTGAAATTGGAACAATTCCGAGGGAGTGGATCAGCTTCCTCTTCTGGCTCTTTTCTCCCCACTCTTTTTCTGTGATACATGGTCCTCATTCTTCTGCCACTTCCGCTAAAAAGCAGCTGCATTTCACTAGCTGTCATATTGAAATATATATATATGTACCTTGTGATTAGTCTTCTTAATTTCTGTAGACTTCAGCTTCATATGTAAGTTCGATGAGGATGCATATTTTGAATGGTGATTTGGCTACGTAAATGCATGGATATATTGTCGATTTGCTGGTCATTTTTTTGATATCCATGCAAGTATCAGTCAGCTGATCCGTGTAATTAATTGTTACCTCCTGTAGAAATCTTAACTACATCATGTATTTACATGCATGTTCACAGTCTACTGTATAACACTGTATAAATATATATTCTGCATGCATGCATGCAGGAAAAGCAACTCACCTGCGTGATCGAATTATTATTTTGTCATTGTCAAATAGCCCACGAAAGTAGATTTTACAGATTTTGTGCTTTTGAGACATCAAAACCTCTCCATCTACGTACAGGACATTCCTTCGGATATTACCTTCAGATGCTGTGACCAGATAAAAATCTGCATGCATGTTTTGATATTTTGCATCCCCGTGTTAAAACAACATCTTCACACGTCCATTATCATTATAATATTAAGGGTAAGTTTTTTTCCAATAAATTAAAATGTAAATAAAGGATTTCACGTTTTAATTAGTATTTTTCGAAAAATAGAAAGTATCGTCGGAATAAAAGAGATGCAATAACTTATTTTTTTATTAAAAATCTCTAGCAATTTTCGTGTGCTACTTGCCGCAAAAATAAAAATGCACCACACTTTCCTTTATTCACTACACCAAAAAATGATTTTGGGGACCAAACAAATTGGTCCCTAAAACTCCATTTTTGGTTTCTATTACTTATTCGATTGTATGATTAATCATTTTTCTTCCTTTGACCAGATTTTTTTTATCAGCTATTGCCAAATAAAAGAACAATTGTATGCTCATTTAGGGCCTATACATGCATTCGAAACACAAGAAATATGAAATTACAAACCTTATTGTGTAGTTTTTTTTTTTACTCAAATCCAGCATAGATATAAAAGGATATGATCGAGGCGGATACTTGACACGTTTGGCCTCTTCCAAGCCTATCACAAGGGAAATGATCTAGCAAATAATAAATAAGAGATAAAACATAAAAAAGGTCTCATAATGATTATCAAAATCAAAATTATTTCCCATCATTGCACGCTTATCAAATTGCCTAAATTATATTACTGAATGAGAGAATTAGAAATTTATGTGCAACGCTATAAATTTTAATAATATTTTTTTTTATTTTTTTATGTAAATTTATTAATGCGAGTTTAATTTTGCCATTTACGATCTCACATAGATAAATTAAAATAAATAGATGAATACACTAAAATAAGTGTCTTAAGCCACTTCAACTGTTGTTGTCGTTGGCTTGAGAAAGTTAGCTTGTGAAACAAATTATGTGTCCTAAGAAAAACTCTTTGCTTATCAAGATTATGCACTTCAAAATTTATAGAATTAATTAATATAAAATAATCTATATTATATTTGAGAAGTTTGTATCTCAAAGAAATTTATCGAATTGTCTGTCATCTTGATCAACTTCCAAGAATCATAGCTTGATTCATCTAATGATATCCATATCAAAACTAAGATGAACTTACACTCATATATAAAAGAACTCGTGCGAAGGATTAGATAAATCTCATAAAATAATTTATATATTTATAAAGAGATAAATATTACCATCCAATTTTATTTCTTAGATTGACTTAATCAAATATTAATAATCTTTGACATTTCAAATATCTATTATAACTAACGGAAATTAGTATGGAGTAAGTAGCTCCTCCTTAGTTAGGTTCAACACGAGTTCGAGTTCCTTTATATGTTTCAAAAATCTTCATTAACAATATCACCCTTCATAATCAAACATGCAACTCAAAATGATAGAGATTAATAGACATCGTACAATCCCAAAATAATCTTAGAGGGTGAGAATTACCATCCTATTTTATATGTTAGATCGATTTAATCAATTATTAATAGGTTTTAACATGATTACTGTAACACAAATTCAAAGGATTAAAATTAATTAAAGAAAAATTCAACACGGACTATGTTTAGTCAGGAACTAGTTGTGTTCCATGCAATTGACGAAAAATGTGTAGCATTGGAAGATAAAGGTTCAACACTGACCATTTTCAAGTTGGACACGAGTTGTGTTGCTCTCAAATGAATTAACATGCCCCGATGCAGGCCGTGTTCATGTCGAACACGAGCCGTATTGTGCTCCTCACATTGTGAATCCAAATGGAGATAAATAACTTAAATATGATTCCCGGATAAAGTGAAATAATAGAGTTTGGAATGATTTAGATTTGAATTTCACCCTAGATAATCCCTACCACATCTTTAGTTAATTTAACTTTATATTATAATTTGTCTTATATCAAATTATCATTTTCTGTAAGCATAAAAAGAATCAATTTAAATGATTTCTTTCTTCAACAAGAATAAAATTATTGTTTTACTATTTGGAAGATAACGTTACTAAAGCAAAATAGGAGAACTAAATCGAAAATGTTTCATATAATAAACAGTAAAATGAAGTGGAATATTAGTATACATTACATTTATATATGCAGTTTGCGCAATATTGAATAGCATAGTAGTACTTACTATATAAATTAAGGCTACAAAGTATAAAAGTTGTTGATATAATAAAACAGCACCTTAAATATCAGTTCTAACGTTGAGCCATAATCACATACAAGTATCAATAAGATAGTATTACAAGATAATAGCTAACAAATTCTTTAAACTCAAAATACAAGTCATAATTTACATTTAAGTTACTATAATGAAAGCCTATTGGTTCGACCCCTACATTTGTTGAAAGAAACTAAAAAAAAAATAGTCAACACTAAAAGGATAAAAGTAAAGTAGAATAATAATTAACAGCCTCATTTATAAACCATGAAAGACTATACTATTGGTTCGACCCCTACATTTGTTGAAAGAAACTAAAAAAAAAATAGTCAACACTAAAAGGATAAAAGTAAAGTAGAATAATAATTAACAGCCTCATTTATAAACCATGAAAGACTATATTGTTTCTGCATAATCCTTTCAGCATTTCTTATTGCAATTGCACTAACAAATTGCGATACAAACTGAGAGTGCTGAAGGTAGCTATCTATACAATAAACAACTTGAGTACCAATTTGTGGAATCAACTGGATGAGGTTCGTCAGCCTTGACCATCCCAAAGATATATGTCTACTACTGAAGAACATCTTCGATTTCAAGTAAGAGTCCTTGGATCGATCGATCACTAATGCCTTTGATTCCAGAAAGCATGTCATTTATTAAGAAATTATTGTCATTCCCTTTTAAACGCTTTCTTCATCTTTTTTACACAAAATTCCTCCATGTACAACTAAATCCAAATGTGCACCAAAAAGCTAGTCCCAATGAATAGTGCAACAAGCTGCATCAAATTACCAAATACAACTAAGACAACAAAAAAAATAAAAGCTCAAAAGGAAATCAGGAGCCATCGATACTTTGAGAAAAGTAAGTTTTTTTTCCTATAAAAATTAAAGACCATGAAAAAAGAATTAATACAAACCAAACAAATAACATGGTAATAATCACTTCAAAGTTAAGAAGTACCTTTCCAGTTAAACTTATATAAAATTTCTTTGTGTTGCATCTATGATATTTTTGAAATTGAACCAATTCTATTACCAAAGGATGACACCTCAAATGATTTGTGAAAAATACTTGCCACATGAGCTCCACAGCATATGCCTACAAAGCAAAGCCAAAATAATAAAATATAACATGGAGGAAAGTGCTACCCTAAAGATATAATCATCTTATATCATTAGTGTTCTCAAAACTATCACGAGGGTGAGAAAATAATGGTTGCACCCCATCACTCTCTTCGAGAGAATAGAGAAATTTTCCTACCCAAAGAAACACAAGAATTTGTAATATGGGACTTTGAGAGATTTACCTTTGTTAAGTTTTGTATGGTCTTCTCTACCAACTATATTTTGTTACGAGAACTCTTTTTCTCTTCCTCTTTCTCTTTGTGATATTATGAGAGACTGAAATCTTATTTTGATGTATGGTTATTCTATAAGGTGTCTTCTCTCTCTCATTTAATGTGTCCATTGAAAAAAAATGCGAGGGGAGGAAATTATTAAAGCAGTGAAGCAAAAGGCAATAAAAAGTGTTGAATAAATAGACCAATCGTCTATAGGGAGGGCCGATAAATCTATTAAAAAATGGATGGTTGCTCGATCTAATTGCCATCATAACCGGGATGAATTGAACAAATCAGAAATGCAATCCTTATTGTTCGATCAATTCAAATACACCATTGGAAACTAAAAATAACAAATGTTTCATGTCCACAAACTTTTCTTACTTACCGAAAAAAATCTCTTCCCGGTGGAAACGACAAGGTCACAAGGGTAGGATGAGAATTTCCATAAATTATTTTATTCGGCAATTAAATAAATGTGTTTTATGTCATCGATCATGTAAAACTTATTCTCAGTTTACTTCTTCTATTTTTTTCTACAATAATCAATTTTCGAATAGTAAAACAATAATGTATCTTATTGAAAAAAAATTAAATATGACTTAAAATTGATGCTTTTTTTAACATGGAAAGAATATGAGAAGGAAGTAGGGATGAATATGAGATGCTAATTTCCATATTTTTATTCAATATTCAAAATGTAATGTCTTTTATGTTAGTAAAAAATAATGTGTAATATTAATTAATAGTATTAGTACAATTGTTAAATGTTTTGGGTGATTGCTTTTTGAATTGATGACCGAGGTTAAAACATATTAAATTAGAAAACTTGATTATTCACATGGTTAAATTGATTGAGATGATTGATCCAAATTATTAAACACAGACTCACACTAATATATTTATATATCGTTTGAGTAGAAATAAACTATATTATAATGTATGATGCTACACATATACTTTAACCATACTTATATATACCTCTGTTTAGTTGAATAGCATGGACAATGGTAAACGCTAATTGTATTTCAAGCCACAAATCTTTTTTCAAAAAAACAAAAAGAGAACTACGAGCTCACTAGAATTTCAAGCATGTAAATAAGACCCCTAATTGCACACATTTAATCTTTCTCATATAATACGAATAACTCACTAATGAAAACTCGACATCACACAATAATTAATTATTCTCTCGTTTGACCGTCGCTACATGAGATGCATGAGGTCCTACCCAAGACGAGTTGATGGGCTTTTAACAAAATGGGCCCATCGTCCTTTTTTAATTTATCTTATCCGATTGTTAAAAGTGGGCTGTGGGCCCAAATTTCACACCTTTTTTGCTTACTCTTCGAAATGGATGGGTCCCGACGGCCCACCCAAAAAGAAGGAAGGCTACGGCCCACGGGAGCGTATTTTGTAGTGGTCGGTCAGTTCACGTGCGAAACAGAACCGTTAGGAGGTCACTCCTCGTAATAAAAGCCCTGCTCTGTTCTGCTCTGTTTTGTTCTCCACTCACGGGTTTCAAATCTCCCGTCCTTTTCTCTTCCCTGCTTCACAGCTTCATGGACATGGACATGGACATGGACGACCACGAGGTGATCCTGCATCAATTCGACACCATTTGGTTCTTCTCCAACGCCCTCTCGCCTCCCTCCAACAAGAACCCCCAACCTGAGAAGCCTAGTCAACCACCTCAAGCTGTCGGAGCTCCGGACGCCTGCGAGAACAGAGCACCGTCAGGGCAGGCGAGCGATGAAGCAGGGAGCCTCGACCAGAGCGGCGCAGAAGAAAACCCAAAGGAGCGCTGCTCGGAGCAGAGGAGGAAGAGGAGCAGCGACAAGGAGAACAGGGAGCTCCTGCACTTGGAGCTGCGGTCGGCTTGGGAGAGGACTCAGAGGAGGGAGGGCCGCGGCAGAAGGTTGCATGATCGGAGAGTGGCGTTCGGTAGCTGCCGCCGCTGCAATTGGATGCCTTGCAGCGGTGATGATTCGGCCATGAAGGAGCATCTGAGGTCGTGGGCTCACGCTGTTGCATCCGCTGTCAAATGAAGACCATCGTACTGTAACATAAAACGAGTCCAAAATTGTTGTTGTGTCTGTTTGCAGCAAGTTTGAGCGTATCACTGTGTGTGTCTGTTGTTGGTAGCTTTTTTTGTTTCCTAACTCTGCTACTAATCTAATTGATTCTGATTTCTGCCAATCGTCTGTGTTTGTCTCGTCGCTGTTCTCCTGCTACTACTGTTTTTTTTCGGTTGTTGCCCCAGTGTTCGGGAAGCGGCGCCGATTCTTCAACTCACGCGGCGCTAACTATTATGCGCATCGGTCACGGATTAGAATCTCGGCCCATCATCGAGCCCAACTATTTTGGTGTCGCCCTTGATCGCGTGTCTAGCTCTGGCAGGTGAGGCTCCCAGCGGAAATTTTCTACGTTCACAGAGCTCGAACTCGAGACCTCTGCTTAAGCAGAACCTCTGCTTAAATGGGGAGGAGCCGGGAACGCTGCTGAAACCACTGTTTGTGCAATAAATAAAATAAATCAGTGTCCTTTCTTCTTCTTTCTACAACAAAGTAGTGTTTCCTTTACTTTATTTATTTCCATCCACTCGATCCAGCAGCATACGAACAGGTGTGACTGGATGTACAACTCTTTTCCTTGTTAATTGCTATTATTAGTAGTATGCAATGTTTCTCATTTTTTGAGATGTCATTTCTTCTATTATAGGCCTAAAGTTGAATTCATGGATAAAAACGTGTATTGCATTTTTTTTGGATTATCACATTGGTATCTAAATTGTGTCCGTTGTGTAGTTGCTAACAATATGTTACGCAAATTAGGTGAATAAAATAATGTAAAATTTAACGAGAATTATTTTAATTAAGCTAAATTTATTTATTTGATGGTAGAAGAAAAAAAGACAATATAAAATTTAAAATAACTTAGATTCTAATAAATTAGTATAGAAATTGTTACAAACTAAAAAATAAATTTTCCGTATGAGACGAGAAATTTTGTCTCATTTTATTTTGGAATTATGATTCAAAATATTATTAATAATATTTTAATGTTTTTAATAAATTAAAATAGTAATTTAAGTTAATTACTATTAAGGTGAGAAGATGAGAGAGGAGAGAGTGCGTGTATTTTTTTAATGAGAGGATAAAATAATAATTTAATAAATTAAAATAATATTTTAAAATAGAAAACTAGTTTGATAGATAAAATCAATCGAAAAAAAATTAGCTCAATTTTATAATTTAGGGGTATATATAAAATTTCACAATAGTTCAAAAAGGGTAAATAAAAATAATCTTAAAATTTAAGTAAATATTTAACGATTTGACTAAGTCAATCTACTAAATAAAATATTTTTTATTAGTGTTCAATAGTTAACTAGAAGATTTAAGTAATTTTACAAACTTTTAACGTACGGAATTGTAGAGATTCAAATTTTTATTCTAAATTTAACATTTTAATTATAATATCTTCCTCTTATATTTTTTGGTGAACATAAAAGATTTTTTATTTTATATATGAATATAACAACATTTTAATTGGGAATTAATTATTGCAACAAAAACTTAAATGCATATAATACTGTAAATTGAATAATTTATTAATTTGCCACTTTAATTTACCTCAGACTAACAAAGTTCATTTTTGTGAAATTGAGGAGGTCTTTTAATATATATGGTTAATACAATTAATGTAACACCCAGGCTCATTAACCCAAAAGCCCACAAACTCAAATTCAATAAGGGGAGTAGTATTATAAATAGCACCTACGGATGTCACAAATTTTATTTTCTGAAATTTTGTGGCCGGCCTTAGGTAAGAGAGAATTCTCTCTCCTCTCTCATGTTCATGTATTATTATTTTTAGATTATCACACAGAATTTTAGAAGCTTCTCACGTCTGAAAAATCTTCGGGTCATATGCTACACTAGGGATTTTTGTTTTCATATATAATACCACCAAGATTATATTTGGACACGAGTCCTTGGACATTTGTTTTTGCTGAGCATACATTTCTTTCGATGGAAATTATAAGAAAAAAAATTAACACATAAAAAATAAAAAGATTTAATGAGAGTCATCTTAATTGAGCTAAAGATATTTCTTTAATGTAGAAGAAAATTAGATAATACAAAATTTAAAATAATGTGTCTCTCAAGTCTCAATAAAAAAAAATTAAATTTTCTATAGGACAAGCGATTTCGCTTGTTGATTATTAAATTAGAATTTCAAGAATTATCAACAATATAACATTATCGACAATACAATTATGGATCATGAAAATATAGCAATATAAGAATATATTATACAGAAAAATTAGATGAGATATATAAATGAATATTCACGAAACTCGTCGGAAAATGTTATAATATCCCTAGCTAAATAAAATAAAGAATAACTCGTCGGTAAATGTTATATGCACGAAACTCGCAGCTCATTATTCGTGCAGTAAGGTACATACATTTTTCGGCTAAGTAAATATGCACATCTGTTACTCGAACTACACACATACTTTATAAGAATTATATGAAAAATACACATTTTTTGGATGTGAAAAACCCATTAATCAAACATAAGGAAAAATAAAAAGAAAGATAAAAGAGTACTAGTTGAGATGTGCACAATTATGCTACACCCATATTAAAATTATATGTTCCAACTTATTATGTGAATATCTTTTTAAAATGAAATATGCACATTATAACAATTAGCATCTGATACTATTATACACATATTTTATTAAAAAAATGACATATGTTAAAATTGACAAAAAAAAGTGTAGTGCGAGTTTAGTGTGGCGAATGAAAATAACTAATAATTTTTATTAAAAAATATTTGACAGTAACTTTTTGTCTTGACATTCATTTTTTTATCCAAAATATAAATAAGATTACATTTGATGCGTCAGTTTGCCACAAATTGGCGCTATTTTATTTGATTGTGAACGATCGTCCTACTTGAATCTTTTTAATGTTAAAGTGTTACAAATTGTTAATTGAGATTATTTATTAATAAAGTTTTTTTAGTGCCATCTTACTTGTTATTTTTGGAAAGAAAAATATACTTCATGTTATTGCTATTGATAGTGAAATTACTATTATCCAAGGATCGTTGTGTAATACTTGCAGTGGTTTTTATTGGGGTGGTAAAAATTCATGCTAAATTTAATATCCGACTAGAAATTTTTCATCAAAATCAGCTAAAAAGAAAGTTAATAAACGCTCATTACAAAAGCAACACCAAAGGCATCTCAAAATAGTGTCAACATTATTCCATCCAAATTCTAACCATTCTAAAAAATAAATGCATTCCAGCAACCAGCAGCAGACCATACCCTAAAATAAATTCCTAATAATTATTCTGCAAGATGTATGCCTTTTTTTCCTTTTATCCAAATCACTATTGCACGTATTTTAAATTTTACTTGCTACATGAATAAGATAATAAAGCATTTATTATAAAATGGCAAAGAGTGTGCAGCAGTTCACTTCCCCTTACATTTTATGCTGACTCATTAGTACGGATCTATTAGTGACAGTGGAGGCCAGTATTAACATATTTATAGTTAAATTTGAGTAAAAATGGATGTGCTTTAATATAAGGGTTATTTTCGCTAATACACCTTGTACTATAACTTTTTTCCACAAATAAACTCAAACTATAATTTTACCAATTTTAGTCACTAAACTATTCCCGTTTTGACATTTTAGTCGTAATGTTTGATTTTATTATTTTTCTTATTAAAATTAAACTTTTATATTTGTTAAATGACATTTGTACCCTTATGTTAAAGTTTAAAATATTTTTTATCTTTTATTACTTATTTTGTTAATCTAAAAAAGGATTAGCAAAATGGTATAAGTGTTTTAAACTAATAAATAATAAAAGATAAAAAATATTTTAAACTTTTACGTAAGGGTACAAGTGTCATTTAACATATCTAAAAAATAACTTTAACAAAAAAATTGACAGAGGACTAAAATGTCAAAGTAAAAATAGTTTAGAGATTAAAATTGATAAAATTTTAGTTTAAGGTTATTTCTCAAAAAAAGTTATAGTACAAAGGATGTTAAAGAAAATAACCCTTAATATAAAGCACTACAAAAATATTTTATCCTTATAATTAAAAGAGAGAGAGAGAGAGAGAGAGAAAATCCACTAGGCTTAATCTCATGGCAGGTCGAATTGAATCTTAGAGATACGGCCCATTTAGGCCCAACACAACTTGTTCCCTCCAATTCCGGTTACAAACACGTAGCAGTAATAAATACGACCTCCTGCTTGCTTCGAAACGCCGCAAAGGCGACCCAACTGCCCAAAAAAGGACGCGATTCCGGCCATCAACAGCGGCAGCTCGGAGCAAAGTGATCGAAATCGACCAACCAACAGCAGCCTTTGCTTCGGTTCTTTCCTTCCACCTGCCGACGCCGACGCCCCAACCTTCCTGCACGATCACGCTACAAAGCCCCCGTCCTACGACCCTTATGACGCCCAGGTGTTCACTCCATTGTCTCCTACGACCAGGGAGGAGGTGGGAGAGGAGGGAGGGAGGAGGAGCAGAGGCTTTGCGCTCCCAGTATCGAGACGATGATGATGGAGGCGCAGGTGCCCCTCTGCAGCGGTTGCGGCCAGCCCGTCGGGTTCTCCACCTCCTCTTCTTCGGAGGTCTTTGTGGCCTGCATTCGATGCAATTACCCTCTCTGTCGCGCCTGCATCAAGGATGAGATCGGAGAGGGGCGCCGGAACTGCCTGCGGTGCGGGACGCCTTATGCTGCCGGTGCGCTTCTTCTTTCCCTCTTTTGTTGTCCCTCCAAAAAAGTTTTCAACTTTTCGTGTCACATATGTTTCATGTAGCAATTATGAGATGACATGATAACTTTTCTCTGTTAAAATCTCAATTTTGTTAATTCCTTATTATTTCTTCTTTATCAAATTTATGAAACTTCATGGACTCTGCAGAAGAGTTGGCTTCGGTCCATCAGGATTCATCAGGCTCAAGATTGTCCGTGGCAGCGCGTCTCCAACGTTTGGAGGTAGAGAACCATCGCTAATCATGTCTTTTTCTAAAGATTAATTGAAAATTTCTTTATGCTTATGGAATTTTTACCTTTTCTCAAGAGATTTTATTACAAATTTTTTACTTTTCATAAAACTTGGCAAGTTTATCTCATGCTCTTGATTTTTCCCAGGGTAGTGGAGTTCATGCTAGAACGGAGAGCAGCTTCTCAGTAGCTGAAAGTGGTATGTGCTGTTCTGCTTGAATCCACCATATTCTGTTTCTTTTTCTCCCTAAATCTTGCTCATTTCTGGTTATTCACTTTGTTTTAAGATATCAATGATGAATCTGGAAACCCATTATGGAAAAATAGAGTACAGAGCTGGAGGGAAAAGAAAAACAGAAAGAAAGTGCTGCAGAAGGATGAGAAAAACGAAATTCCTTCAGAACAGAAAATGGAAGACAAAGAGTAATAGATATTCCCTTCAAATGCTATCATATTAATAAAGCATTCACTAAAAATACAAGAAATGTAATTAATGGTTGTTACTTTGTTGTTGTAGATTGATAGAAGACTGGGAACCACTTTCAAGAGTTGTTCCTCTTTCGCCTAATTTGCTCACGCCATATAGAGCTGTAATCATAATGAGGCTGATTGTCCTTGGGCTTTTCTTCCATTACAGAATAACTCATCCTGTTGACAGTGCTTATGGTCTATGGTTGACATCAGTTATATGTGAAATTTGGTTTGCAGTCTCTTGGGTACTAGATCAGTTCCCCAAATGGTCACCTATCAATAGAGAAACATATATCAACAAGTTATCTGCAAGGTATCCATTTTGAAACAACTGAAAGCTGCTGGAATTTAGTATGGACATTTTTAATTGAAAAATTGCTCAAGAAATATTTTTAAGGATATATAGAAAAACTAACTTGGCCCTTTTTAACTCCTCTGCAACTACCTTTCTCTAGGGAAAAAGTTTCTAGTGCAGACATAACAAGAAACATATGGAACATCTTAAGTTTATTTCAAGATTTCAGAAGGAATGAATTAAGATATTTTAACGTATATACTAATGGTCATACCAAAATTCGATATATTATATTTTGACTTATGGTTACATTTTTGTTTACCTTCTATCTGATCAATGTTCATTTAATAGCGCTGTGTAATTTTTTTTTAATGCTTATGCAAAATTGAAAAATAATGTTAAAGCTGGTCCAGGACTTTTTATGCTTGGAATAGGTCTCTAGCTTTATTATGATATATATACATACACTCAAAAAAGAAATACATATATATATATATATATATAGCAAATGTGCTTGTACCTAATGTTAACATGATTCCTGAAACCTCCAGATATGAAAAAGAGGGAGAATATTGTCAGTTGGCTGCTGTAGATTTTTTTGTCAGTACTGTTGATCCATTGAAGGAACCTCCACTGATTACTGCCAATACAGTTCTTTCTATCCTTTCTGTGGACTATCCCGTGGAAAGAGTTTCCTGTTATGTATCTGATGACGGTGCTGCCATGCTTACCTTTGAGTCCCTCGCTGAGACGGCTGAATTTGCTACAAAATGGGTCCCCTTTTGCAAGAAGTACTCAATTGAGCCAAGGGCACCTGAGTTCTATTTCTCCCAGAAAATTGACTATTTGAAGGACAAAGTACAACCATCTTTCGTCAAGGAACGCAGAGCAATGAAAGTAAGTAGTTTACTGAATCATTACTTTTTGCACAAACATGACATGCATCTTATGTGTCAGTGCTAAACTTATTGTCGAAATACTATCATTTGACCTTACAGAGAGATTATGAAGAATTCAAGGTGAGAATAAATGCTCTGGTTGCTAAAGCTCAAAAGACACCAGAGGAAGGCTGGATTATGCAAGATGGAACTCCATGGCCAGGAAATAATCCTCGTGATCATCCTGGCATGATTCAGGTTTTGTATCTCTTGCTTATACTGCAGCAACTCATTTGTTGTTGTCACTTTAGCTATTTACTTCAGCAATAAATTACTTGAATCTACCACGATGATTGTATATGCTATTTCTAAGATCTTGCACTATGCAATGTGGATGTGCGCTTATTTTATCTAGTGAACTATTGTTGTCCAGGTTTTTCTTGGGCATACTGGTGCTCATGACATTGAAGGAAATGAACTTCCACGGCTGGTGTATGTTTCACGAGAAAAGAGACCTGGATACCAGCATCACAAGAAAGCTGGGGCCATGAATGCATTGGTATATTTCATGAATTTCCTGTAGTAAGCTTACCATGCTTACCTCTAACGAGCATGATTATCATAATTTTCACAGGTACGGGTCTCAGCAATTCTTACAAATGCTCCCTACATTCTTAACCTTGATTGTGATCACTATATCAACAACAGCAAAGCAGTTCGTGAAGCAATGTGTTTCATGATGGATCCAGAAGTTAGTAGGGATCTCTGTTATATTCAATTTCCTCAAAGATTTGATGGTATAGATCGCAGTGATCGATATGCCAATAGGAATATTGTATTCTTTGATGTAAGATTACAAGCCCTGCCTTTAATGATCAACCTTCGTTTTTTTTTTTCTTTTTTCCACTTTAAGTTTGTTTTTTATCGCATGTAGGTTAACATGAAAGGACTTGATGGCATCCAAGGGCCAGTATATGTGGGAACTGGTTGTTGCTTCAATAGGCAAGCACTTTATGGTTATGGACCACCTTCATTGCCAGCCATTCCCAAATCCTCAATTTGTTCGTGGTGTTGTTGTTGCTGCTCAAAGAAAACTTCAAAAGATCAAAATGAAGTTTCTCGAGACTCGAAGCGGGATGATTTGAATGCTGCCATATTCAATCTGAGAGAAATTGACAGTAAGAAGTTATCACCTACTTCTGTTTGATAATTTGTTTTCATACAATTTCTGTTTAACAATTTAGTTGCTGAATACATCTAATGATAAACCTAATGGCAACGCATGCAGATTATGATGAGTATGAGAGATCCATGTTGATTTCACAAATGAGCTTTGAGAAGACATTTGGACACTCTACAGTGTTCATTGAATCTACTTTAATGGAGAATGGAGGAGTGCCTGATTCTGCAAACCCATCAACTTTAATAAAAGAAGCAATTCATGTGATTAGTTGTGGCTATGAGGAAAAAACAGAGTGGGGAAAAGAGGTATGCTTATAAAACCACATCCTCTTATCCTTTACTGTTGGCTAATTAAAAAAAGCTTCCGCCCTCATTGTTACTTGTTGGGTCCAATATATGCAACTTAAGTTTATAGATTTTAGCCTCTAATATTGTTGAACTCATGGAAGTTTTTGAAAGTCCCTCTAACAATTGACTGTTATCTGAAATACCCTATATAAGATTTTGATTCTATAATGTATCTGCCATGCTTAAGACTGTTTACAGAATGATGTAAAGATAAATAACTAGTTGAAAGTACTCAATTTGAACCAATAATTGCAAACTTGTTTATGTTAAATTTGACTATTTTGCTGTAGAACCTTCAAAAAGTCGCAATATTCCATCAAGCTGTCGGCTATGCCTTAACCATGTAATATACCTGGATTCAGTTCTAATGACAAAGTTATGACTTCCTATTTTCTTCTTTCAGATTGGTTGGATATATGGATCTGTCACTGAAGACATTTTAACTGGGTTTAAGATGCACTGTCGTGGATGGAGATCAATCTACTGCATGCCCACAAGACCAGCTTTCAAAGGTTCTGCACCCATCAATCTCTCTGATCGTTTGCACCAAGTTCTTCGTTGGGCTCTGGGCTCCGTAGAGATCTTTCTTAGCCGGCATTGCCCCCTGTGGTATGGTTATGGCGGCGGTCGTCTCAAATGGCTCCAACGAATGGCGTACATCAATACAATTGTATACCCATTCACTTCACTTCCTCTCATAGCATACTGCTTGCTGCCAGCCATCTGTCTTCTTACAGGAAAATTCATTATCCCAACGGTAATGCATTATTAACTCTCTATTTTTCACGTAATTTTTGCTTCAGTCCACTACTTTCTTCCGATCATCACCAAACATTGCTTTAGTTCTTTTATTATGTTGTTGCACCATCATCTGAAGAGCAATCTATTTCTGCCATCTTTGAATTGCATCAGCTTTCGAACATTGCAACCGTGTGGTTTCTTGGCCTCTTCATCTCCATCATCACTACTAGCGTTCTCGAGTTACGCTGGAGTGGTGTAGGAATCGAAGACTTGTGGCGAAACGAACAATTCTGGGTGATCGGAGGCGTCTCTGCACACCTCTTTGCAGTTTTCCAAGGATTCCTCAAGATGATAGCAGGGGTCGACACCAACTTCACGGTGACAGCAAAGGCCACAGACGACAGAGATTTTGGTGAGTTGTATGCGTTCAAGTGGACAACAGTTTTGATACCTCCAACCACTCTTTTAGTAGTCAATCTTGTCGGCGTGGTTGCTGGATTCTCTGATGCACTGAACAGTGGATATGAATCATGGGGACCTCTGTTTGGCAAAGTTTTCTTTGCTCTTTGGGTCATCCTCCATCTCTATCCCTTCCTCAAAGGCCTCATGGGAAGACAGAACAGAACTCCCACAATCGTTGTTCTTTGGTCAGTGCTACTGGCTTCAGTTTTCTCTCTCCTTTGGGTAAAAATCGATCCATTCCTGGGCAAATCGACTGATACGGCATCCACCACCTGCATCTCCATTGATTGCTAAGCTTGCCTCTGAACGTAAAGACTTGCATTTCTTCTGCAGCTTCTATCGTGTCTGTATGTATGAATGAGAGATTTCATGGGACAAAGCAGAAAAGTGTCGGAACGTGGATCTGAACCTTGTTCCATGAGTTATTTTTTTCCTTTTAAATTTTGTTCCATTTTAAGTGTGTAACAATGTGGCAAAAGTTGGTGTTATCACAATTATGGTACAGATTTTGCTCGTTTGTATTTGCTGTTTTTTGAGTTACATGTAGCGGTTTTATGGTAAAACTTGAACTTTAGATTTCTTCGTCTTGTGGCATTCTCTACATTTGGTAGATAGTGTCATTTTATACGACTACGATGTAAGTTATATAGCGTACATTTTCTTATTCTATTTTAGTCAAAACAAAACACAACTGGTTCGCTGACACCTACACTGACTTGTTGCGCTGCGAGCGTTGGAATTGGTGAATACTTTCAAGTCTTTTGTTTCTTACATAGGGTACGTTCACGTGATCTTAGGGAAATTGGAGTATTATCCAACGACATTTGATTCCTACACGCGGAAAGGGAGGTTCGGGGGCACCGCACCTGACGGGAGTTTCGCTGACCCGTATGGTGGAGATTAAGAGATTCTCTATTTGTTCGGATTTTAAACCCATTTGAAATTTATATATATTGTTTATATTTCAAATTCAAGGATGAATCTGGATAAATTTGTGTGTCTTCTGTTTTTTGAATTTTCTATTTGTGATCTTCTATTTGTGTTCTCGATTTTTTTTCAACTAATTAAAGCTCATTATGTCAGTGTTTTATCAACAAACAATGTAAGTTTGTAACAATGAATTGCAATAACAATGTACGTAAGTTGAACCAGAACCCATTTGGACATTGGGTTTTCGATTAGAATACCTCCTGCATTGAGTTCATGAGCTAAACTGAGACGACATCATTATCTCTGCTTTCTTTCTGCGCATCTTATTTATTACTTCTTACATAAATGATAATTAATCATAGCTTGTCAGATTATCTAGACTAATATATTTTACTAAAATCATGCAAATAGTTGATTAGGTGAAACATATTGAATTTAAAAATTGTCATAAGGTTGAATATTAAAATCAACTTGTAATGTCAAGTTTTATCTATGTAATCCATCGGATGCTACTAAGGCTATTTTAGCTAGCTTTTCTTAAAGAAAGAAAAGATCATGTCAGAGACAAAAAAAAATGGGCTTATTATAATGTCCAAATTTGTCGTACTTGATTACACCTATTGGCTACTACGCCAAGGTGTATGTATTAGTAATAGTATAAGTCGTCATTTTAACGGGATAACAAATTTAAATAACATTTTATGAAATCTTAAATATATCATTGTCTTGTTGATAGCAGATTTATCTTAGTTTATATAATTTAAATCTATATATCATATGTCGCCACTTTTCTAGAAATAAAAAGAAGTTGTATTATTTTCTGAGAATGAATATTATCTTTCTATGAAACTTTTGCGTCTCTGTATATAACTATACTTTGATTAAACAACTCAAGTAGTATTATATTTTACCAACAGGTAAATGACTAAATATATGACAACAACAGCAAAAAAATGTGTAAGCAAATATTTTTTTATTTAATTAAAATCGTATATTAATTTGTCACATTGTCCTCTAATAAATAGAGTTGAAAGATTACGATATTAGTCTCCAAAATTATCCTGTAGAGGCGTTTGAGGCATGCCAATAATAAGTCATCGTTGAACGGCTACGTCATAAGTTATTATTTTTTAATGTTCAGGGATCAATCAAAATCTAACGCTAATCAATGAAAACTACAACATAAGTTATATTTCCTACAAGCATTAAAATATAAAAAAAAAAGTTTTTTAAAGTTTAACTTCCCTGTCTCGAATTGGATTTATAGACTGATTTGTTTGATAAAAATCAAAATGAATAAAACGATTATTATTGACCATACTCTCAAAATATTTTATTCAAGTTGTGTCTTGTGATCTCACGTAAACCAACTCATCAACGTGTGAACTGTGAACTACTTGCAGAAACATGAACTGTAGAGCTTGTACTTTGTAGCTACTCAATGTTTTGTTGTTGATGGCGCTTGTGCTGTCGTTATTTAATACTTCTTTTTCTTAGACACATCACTGGCAGAAGACTATATAAAATGATTAATTTGCTCTCTATTAATGTCTCCAATGTTAATGATTGATTAATTTGCTCTCTAATGCAGATAGAAGGTATCTTAACCCCATGAAATTAAGTTGCAACAGTTCATTGTAAGATGATCATCAAGAAAGCTTTTCCATTACGTTTAGTACTAATAACGTTGATTAATTAGCAAGATTTTGATATGATATTGAGAACGATTAGCTCATATGTAGCTTAAATTAACATTAGCTTTGTGCATGTCAGGACTCTATCAAACATGCATGTTGACATGAAATTACGCTATACACAAAGAGGAGCTAGAAATTGGTGAACAGCAAAACTAAGAAAGCTCCATGATCATTATATATACTAAGCTAAAAAAAACTCGAACAAGTAAGTAATCTAGACAAGTTCCTTTGGCATATATATGAAATCCTGAATAGATGTTATTATTTGAACAATTAATTAAATGTCTACTTGATATTGCCTTCAACCTGCAGAAAAGTTTGACCGAAATTAGTTAATTAAACAGCATACAACACGCAATTACATTCTTCTATTTAGTGAAATTAATTAAGATGGGCACCAACCTTAATAACATACTTATACCTTAAACTATACAAAGCTCATTCTAATGCATTCTCTCTTCCGAAGAAGCTGACAGCATAACTATGCATTTATGAATGATTCCTGGGTTCAGGATATATGATACTTTCAGCAAGCAAAAGCTTGCTATTACTTTTAATTAATTACCTTGCACATCAGACTTAATCTAGAAGCATTTAATAAGAAGTAATTGACTTGCTTCTTTCTTGGTCTGGTATTTTTCTTTCAATTTAAAAAATTCAAAATAAATTGTTGTAAACAATTGAACTCGAGATTTTTAATATGATCGATTTTTTTATTATTCCAAATAATGCCTGAAGACCCTATACAGGAAAAAGTCAATTAAAAAAAAATACAAATCCTAAAAATTAAATTCGATATCATTTGACCCGCACCACTGTGCTACAAACGTATTATTGTATGTTTTTTTAAACAAGCAATCTAACTGCTTCATATTCGTATGTAATACATGCTTAGCAGTTGCATTGTTAATTGTATACAGTATACTGTAAGATAGATAGCATGCAAGATTCCTCCACCTCCTTCATGATCAATACTTTAAGACCACTCTCTCTCTCTCTCTCTCTCTCTCTCTCTCTCTCTCTCTCTCTCTCTCTT